>SNQJ01S0013606.1:159244-183549 GCA_010110895.2 Picea sitchensis
ATGTAAGTTTTAAACCTGCGAAGTAAAGCAATGCATATAGATTCTTAAGCAATACGGAAATTAATCAATGGCTCATACACAGAGTACACAGAGATTTTATACCGGAAACCCTCAACCGGGAAAACCTTTCTTATTTTCATTATCTCAAATTTCACCATTCGTCATACAATATATACAATGTTTTTAGGTATTCTGTAGATGCCAAAACCCTAATCCCTTAATACGAGATTAATTTATAGACGCAGTTGTCGTCAGACCCAGTTGTCGTATCTGACGTGCCCACACACACACACATGCAAAGAATATAACACATACCCAACATTTATAACTATGGAGGAGGCACAAACACAAGAGCATAGCTTCTGTGTGTTTGGGCTACTCTCATGTTGGAAGATCATTTGTCTTTACATCGTCTTCAAGTTCTAGGTGACTCTAAAGTTTTAATTGATTGGTTGTCCAACAGAGGAACGCTCCAGGCATGTGCAATCGAGAGCTGGAAATCCATAATCAAGGACTTAATCAAACTTTTTCATACCATCAGTTTTGAACATATTTTCAGAAATTTTAATATGGAAGCAGATCTTCTTTCAAAACAGGCACTAAGAGAACCATAAGGCATAATTACTTATTATCTCTGGACCAATGGCACTGAAGAACCCATAAGACATCTTAGCCTTCATTAATCTTTAGATTTTGGGGCTTATATCTTGTATTTATGTGCTAGTTTTAGCATATCTGCATCAACTATTTGTATTTTTGTCTTTTTGTTGAAGATCTGAGTGATCTCTTTGTTATGATCATTATTTCGTATTATAGGGTTGTGTTTCTAGTACTTTTTGGAACTTTTTGGTCAGAGTACTCTTTGTATTGATCCTAGATATGGATTTTCAAGATGTAAACAAGTTATATTTCTAATATAATTGAGCAAATTTTCTATTGGAAAAAAAGTTTAAAGGTTAACTGAAAATGCCAAGTAGACTTAATGCCAAGTAGGTCAGATTACCAAAATTCAGTGTGGAATAATCTCACAAATGTAAGAATGCATGTGTCGATGAGTTTGAAGTACACGTCTTAAACAACAAATGCACAAACTGAATAACAAGCAAAGCATATGACCAACAACCACAACATAAATGCCAATAGGCGAGTTGAATGCCAAGCAATGCAGATGACCAACAACCATAGCTCACAAATGAAGGAATGTGGGTGTGAATGAGGGTATGAACAAATTCCACAACTCTCTGATTAAATGTGCCACACCTTTTGAAGTAATTGCAGTGAATGCAGATACCTATCAAAGTAATCACAATGAATGAGGGTATGAACAATGCCACAACTTGGGGTGGTAGGTGCAAGTGGGACTCTCCTTGATCCCAGAGGAATATCATAGTCTATTACACGTGGGTTTAGAGATAACTTCAAATAATATCATTGAAGCTTACACATTATATGAAGGATTGTGTGTAGTGAAAGAGCGTAACATCACCAAAATTGTAGTCTTTGGAGACTCCATGATGGTTGTTCGAGTGATAGCTAAAATAAGCCAAACCAAAAACAATCTCTTAAATGGCATAATATATTGCATCTTATCCCTTGGTGTGATCTTTGCAGAGTTCAAGATCCATCACATTAGAAGAGGTTTAAAACCCCCTAGTTGACCATTGGGCTAAGGTTGGCTCTAGGATGGAAAGGGGTGTTATAAACATAAATGGATAAAGGGGGGTTATGCACATTCCATAGTTTTTCCCCCCTCGTTATTTGTGCAATCAAACATGTGTTATGATGAGTCTCCTTGGATTTTGTGATCCCCCTCTCACACATTCGAGGATTAATGTTATATGTGCATGAATTCATTCTGGCATGAGCCTCTCTATTTTTTTAGGCAGTGTGATGGTTCAGGATATGGACTCATTATTGGTGCACATGAGGGTTTATTTCTCTTATTCTAAGTGGGGTTCTAGGCTTCTGCGTTGGGTTTCGATGAGTGCTCTTTCTAGGGATTCCAGTCTATTGGGCTTGTTGGTTTTAGTCGGGGAAGTTAATGAAAGTGTCTCTTCCCGGATAATATTGTTTGTTTCTCTTTCCAGGTTTCTTTTGGTCTCTCGAATTCTTTTATATGGCCCTGGTATTGATTGTTTTCCATTTCATTTGATTCCTTTTCACCATTTCTACCATAACATTCTTGTCTGTGGTTCTCGATTTGGCATCCCCGGAGGTTAGAGAAATTCTAGTATTTGGTTGCAGTGGGTAGCAATGGAACCATCCTGGAGTGAATTTAAAAAGGTTCTTCGGTGCCATGAAGAAATTGCCTAGGTGAATAGTTCTTTTGTGTAACAACTTGCAACTAAATTCGAGGAATTTGAGGTAGCCTTGACCACTCTGACTCGGAGGATGGACGACATGGAGTTGGATATTTATCAATTAAAGACTCAAGCTTATCCCTAGCACTCGGCCTCTGCATCAATCAACCATGGCATATTCTCTCCTCGAGACGACGACATTAGCAATGGTATTGGTAATGATGACTGGGGAATTTCCCCCATGGACATTGAAGAAGGGGCTCAACATCATCTCAGGGCCCGGGATTATCAAGACTCTGCCTCCTCTAACTAGTTAATGTACTTCAAAGTTTTGGGGTGTGTGGGCCGGTTTACAAAGATGTAATTAGTGTAAAAGAACAAGGCAATTGTTTGGAAAGGACTCTATATTTTGTTGTCTCGGTCGTAGTTCTAGAAATACTCTCAGGTTGTAAGCCTCTTTTTGTAGACTTGTATGAATGTTGTTTTCCTTGATACATCTCTTTTTAATACAAATATTGTTCAGTTTATTTAAAAAAAACAATGCCACAACTCCCTCGTTGAATGTGCCACAACTCCCACAACCCCCTGATTGAATGTACAAGTGATCTATGATTGTATTTTTTTCCTTGGAATAACTCCCGGGGAAATCCACCGGGCACTTCCCCTCACATTTCGAGGATGGTACCCAGGGTAAACCATATTTTATAGAAAGCCGAGGCTTTTTTGATAACACACTCATTTAAGAGCTCAACATGTCACTTGTGAGAATTGAACCTGGGTTAGAAGGAAAACACCCCCAACACAAACTACTCAGGCTAAACCCAATTGACAAGTGATATATTATTGTATTAAAAGTATAAGGCTAAAATTTATAAGTGATCTATTATTGTATATTAAAAATATAAGGCTTAAATTTATAAGTCATCTATAATTGTATTAAAAGTATATTTTCCATATTTGAAAATATATATTTTCAAATATGATTATGATGAAAATTTTAAAAGCATATGATAAGTTTATTTTCAAATATGATTATGACAAAAAATTTAAAAGCATATGATAAGTTTATTTTCAAATATGATTATGACAAAAAATTTAAAAGCATATGATAAGTTTAGTAGGTCGAGCATTTGTTTTAGTTTTAAAAAAAAATTGCAGAATAATGTAACAACTAGTTATGTATATCCAATAAAACAGAGACAAAACATGACATGAAATGAATGCAAAACAGTAAGAAATGAATAAAGACAACACACAATTTAAAATGAATAAGATCTTTCAAAATAATTCATTTATAAAAGTGATAAAGTGACACTACACAATATAAAAAGATATGGTCATTCAGTGTCAAAAGTGACACTTGCAAAATATAATTTTTTTATTAATTAAATGAAATAATACGTGATGATGTTTTATTAAGTTTGTGAAAGTAAATTAGTATTTTTTTTCTTAATCCTGAAATTAAATCTATAAACAAAATATATATAATTAAATAAATATTATTTAAAAACATATATAATATATATAATTACACATTATATTCAAATACCAGAGATACACACTATTCTATTGAAGACATGTGGTCTTATAAATATATATGAAAGTATATAAATAGCAATTTTTTCGTTCAAACTTTTTTTTCATCATTTGAGTGAGTTTAATGGTCAAGAGCATGTGTTTCCTCTTAGGAGGTCACATGTTTGAATCTCGAGGGGGGTATGGTATGTACATCTCTATAAACTTAAGAAATCATTTTTTTACACAGAGAGGGTCCTTTGTCCACAAAGAAGGGGGCCTCATACACCAATTTGGAGTCTAACTAAATCATGACCTTGAAATTAGATTATTATTATTATCTACCCACCCATGGAGACAACTATCTTTATGCTACCATCACTAGGATAATCTGTAATTACCAATAGTTACTTATAATTATCATCTACTTTGATAGAAATGTGAATGGTTGCATCTGAACAAGGAAACTATGCTAAATAGTAATTAGCAAACCATCTACTTGTACCAAAGCTAAGGTCTACCTCTTTAGAAAATCCATAGGAAACCTACTAAAGAAATTTCCTTGCCTACATTCAAGCATTGGATGAAAATGATTGCTCAAGGGATTACGTTGTAGAGAAGGGGGATCTCTTTCATGGTGTTGTGAGGGCTATAAGAGGGAAGAGATATGGCTTGTTAAAGGTGGATTGTTGTGCTTCAAGGATTTCTGGTGTGAGAAAATGAGGTAGATCATTGAAATTGCTATGTTCATAGCACTATGGGTTGGTTTATGGAGTTTAGAGCCAACAAATAGATTTATTTCCTTGTGATCTCATAGCCTCAACTTGGGGGTCACATTTCCATTATTAACCCTCTCATCCTATTTTACTCGATCTCATATAGTTGGGAAAAAATGTCCATAAGTTAATAGTTTATATAAACATACATTTATCCTTGCACACATCCCCTCACTTCTCTACATATTAATAGTGGTAGAATTATTGTGTTTTGATTGTGATGTAATTGAGACATTATCACCTCAACTTACTATTTTGTAAGTTATTACACCTTAATTACTTGGGCAATTCATGTTCACCTTATATGCTTCCCTCTGCTTTGTACAATTCATTATTTATCTTGACACTTGCCATAGAAATTGCTCTAACAATCATTGTATAACAATCATTGTAATCATTGTAATTGAAAGAATAGAGAATGCAACAATCGATGAACACTTCATTCCTCCTTGTTTTATGAAATAAAACAAAACAATGTGAACTTGCAAGGAAGGAAAATAGACAATGTTATTATTAATGTTGCATGCACTAAATGGTTTGACATTCTACACTCATCTATATCGAATATAAAATATAAATGGAAAAATACACATTTGTGATAAAATATCAAAAAAAATAAAAATATTTTATAACAAGCGAATTTGATCTAGATTCCAATATTTAAATAATGGATGAAATAATTGTGTTGAGAGAAGGAGGAGATGTTCATGTAACATAATCCATTAAAATAATAATAAATAATAATAATAATAATAATAACTCCATTATAAAATATACAACATGAATGGGCTTAATGGTTAAGAACATGTGTTTCCTCTTAAAAAAAATCACATATTCAAATCCAGAAAGAATATACCTCCATAAACTTTACTAATCAAATCAGTAATATAATTTTGATTAATTCTCATATCATAATTTATTCTATCTTTAATTAATATAATATATAAATAATAAAAAAAACTATTTTATATTTTTATGTAAATTCTAACTATATTTTATAAAATATTTTGGAATTACTTAATAATATAAACAAACTTTTTAAATATTAATAAAGGAAAAAAAATCAACATAAAGATAACTTTACCACTTTACCATTATGGAAAAAACAACCAAAAATTAAAAATAATTTACAAAACATGACACTAAAACCATCTATATTTCTTAATCACAAACATATATCAGCGTTAACCATAGCCTTACACTTGTCATAAGGCAAGAACAACCGCCTTGGGTTGAGTGAACATCAAAGATGGTCATTCCCTATTTTATTGGGAGTGTATCTCAATATTAAAATGATGGTTAATTATTACGCCGAAAGGCATATACCTATTGACAATGGGCACAATTAATCATCTTTTAATCTAAAATTTTAATCTGATGGCTAACAATTGAAGATGCTAGCATATTCTTAGTCGTCCTCCCAAATCAATGAATGTGATTTACTCTTCATAACTTCCTTGTATTTTTGAATGCATCCGTTACCCTGTTTACTTTTTAACATTTACCTAATAATATTAAGAAATTACTGTAGCACTCTATGATTGCCACGTTTGAATGATTACCCTTTAACCTTTAAGATTATCAAATTTGGATTTCCTCACGGACGTTTCATTTTCTGTCGATCCATTTCATTTTCTGATTGTTTTGTTTTCTGACTTTCATCTTTTCTGTCCGCGCGATTTCATTTACTGGCTGTCCGCACTTTCAAATTTTTTTTTGGCTGTCCGCACTTTCAATTTACTGGCTGTCCGCACTTTCAATTTGGCTGTCCGCGCGATTTCATTTACTAGCTGTCCGCACTTTCAATTTTTTTTTGGCTGTCCACTCACGCCTTCGCAATGAATTGTTCTCAATTTTTTTTTGGCTGTCCACTCACGCCTTCGCAATGAATTGTTCATGCATGAACATTTCCCTTTGTTATTCGTGCGATTAACAATGCGTTGATTTGATTGCAGGCTGATTTCCATAAGTGTTATTTTCCTGCTTGGGCGGTCTCCATGGCTGTTGTTTGCAGAGAATTGGAGGTGATCGATTCGAGATTTTCAGGTGATGATGATTTCGATGGAAAACAAGCTATTAGATTATTGCAGATCGGTTTTCTCTGCATCCAAGAAGATGCCCATAATAGACCTTCGATGAGAGCGGTAGTGCAGATGATGGAAGGAGAGAAGGAGGTTTCTGAGAAGGTTTTCAATTTGCCACGGTGAAGAGATTCAATCCTAATTCATGGTTAGTATTAGCTCACTCGCGGCTGGTGAAACCTTTCGGCGTTCACCAGCCACGAATTTGTGGCTGTGCTAGTTATATATATGGCTAACTTCATTTGTTTGAAATTGAATTTAAAATTCCTAGAGAATTTCAAAGTAACCACGTCCGATTTCAATGACACCACATAGATTACATTCTTCTCTATTTTATTGACTTTTTATTTTAAAAGTATTTGAAAACAACGTGAGTGTGTTTGAAAATCCTTTTTAGTGTTTGAAAATCCTTTTTAAGTATTTTTTAAGAAACAATATGTTCTTGTGATAGGAAAAAAATATGTACAACAATGTAACAACTAATTATTTATATTAATAGAATAACGACACAACAATAAAAAAAATTATAAACACATAACATAATATAAAAATGAATAGGATCCTTCAAAATGATTAGGTCTTAAAATTGATAGGAGAGCAACAACTACACAAGACAATATAAAAATATATCATCCTTGAGTGTCAAAAGCGATAGTTGTAAATTAGAATATTTTTTATTAATTAGATAACATAATATGTAATGATGTTTTTATTGATTTTGTGAAAGTAAGTAAATTTTTTCTTTACTCTAAATTTAATTATATAAACAAAATATATTTAATTTAAGTAAATATTATTTGAAAATAGAAATGCATATAAATATATATGGATTTAAATTAAAATTAATTTGAAAAGAATTAGACATCGGATTCAAATATGAGAGATACATTGTATTTTAATGAAGGCATGTGGTCTCAAGTGTATTTGAGAGTATATGAGCCACATTTTCTTCATTGAAGCTTCTTCTTCATTACTTGAGTGGGCTTAATTGTTAAGAATATGTGTTTCCTCTTAGGAGGTCACAAGTTAAAATTTGGAGGGGGGTATGGTATGCATATCTCTGTAGACTTAAGTGGTCAAATCATTGCATACAGAGGGTACCTTGTCCCACTAACTAGGGGGTCTCATAAATCAATTTGGTGTATGACTAGGTCATGACCTTAAAATTAGATTATTATTATTATCTATCCACCCATGAAGGGAACTATCTTTATGCTACCATGGCTATGATCATCTGTAATTACTTATAACTAGTTGCATCTATAGGAATGTGAATGGTTGTAACTGAGCAAGGAGACTAGGCTAAATAGTAAATAGCAAACCATGTGTTTGTACCAAAATTAACCATAGCCAAAGCCAAGGTATACCTCTCTAGGAAATCCATAGGAAACCAACAAAAGAAATGTCCTTGCCTACATTAAAGCACTAGAGGAAAAGATTTCTGGAGGGATTACATTGTAGAGAAGGGGTGTCCCTTTCATGGTGTTGTGAGGGATAAGAGGGAAGAGTTGTGGCTTGTTGAAGATGGATTTTTGTGCTTCGATGTTAGGTACAAGATCTATTATAATAGTAGAAAACAAAAATACTGCAGAGAATAACAATGGAACAACAAAATATAAGGAACCACAACACAAAAATAATACCTTTATTGATAGCAAACAATGTTCACTTGCCTCTTCGAGGGAGAAACCTCCAACAAAGCAATGTTCTATTACAATAATTCTCAATACAGAAAAATTTCATGCCCTCGACTCTTATTTATACTAAATCTATCTACCAAAAGAACAATCTAGAGGAGGATCTTTCTAGAAGCAAAAACTTCTATTAGGTCTTCTTACATTTGACTTATTCTTCCTTATTACTAGGCCTTATTAATATCTACCTTTATTACATGGAAACTATATTATTCTACCTACCTGGGGGGTTAGGGAGGTTAGGTCCCTAACGTTCAAGGATTTCTAGTGTGAGAAAATGAGGTAGATGATTGTATTTTCTATGTTTAGAGAATTGTGGGTTGGATTGTGTGTGAGAGTTCATAACCTGTTGAAATATTGTAACTTCGAAGAATATTCTAATTATATTTGAGTTATTATCTTATAGATCAAATCCACTTTTGTTGATTGATTGTGTAGGGTCTTGTATAAGAACAAATCCCCTTTTGTGGATTGGTCAAACTATATTTATATGGTGGTATTTGTAAAGTTGACCCCTGGGGTTTATAAAGTGGTTTTAACCACTCTTGGAAGAAGTTGGCCCTACTGAGTAAAGAGGCATAACCCTAGTGCCTCCTCAACTAGTATTTATAAGTGAGGATGGTGCCTCACTTGTTCACTCACTCACTCACACTTCTAGTGTGCATCTTTTGAAGGAAGCTCTAGTTGCAAGAAGAAGGAGAAGAGAGGCGCATGCTCAATCCTAGTTTATTCTTGGTGGTTTGGTCTTAGTCTTGTCATTGTATTGGCAATATGTTATTAATGAATTTTTTGTTGGGTTTTCTCCCCCATGAGGGTTTCCTAGGATAAAAGGTTGTGTACCCTGTGATTGTGTTTCTTTCAGTGATCCTCTTTATGTTGTTGCTTTGGAAATGCATTGAATTCTAGTAAATTGAAAATAACCTAATAACAACATGAAAACTTAACATAACCAATGACTATATTTCTTCCCTTGTGATCTTATAGCCCCGACTTGGGGGTCACATGTGTAGCATATGCCTATGGTTGGTTGGAAATTCACCCATTTGCAACAAATTGGTGGTTGAATTTCAAAGAGAAGATACAATTTTATTCTCTTTATATGTTATTTATCTCTATTGCACACTTTATTAAGTGCTAATTTGAATGCAACCAGAATTCTAGGAATGATTGTTTGTGAATTGAACATTAATTTCTATCCTAATCTTAGTCATGTATGATAATATGAGAATAATTGATGTATGTGCATGTGGTTGAATATTGGCATGTCAATGAGTAGTGAGTAGTTGGAATGCATCTACTACTAATTATGTTTAAATTCCTATATGTAATTCTTGGAAATGCATCATTGCATCAAATTTATTTATGGAATGAGAAAATGGTGAATTTTGGTGAATAAATGAAATTATGGGTATGAATGGGTTATGCATTATATGAATGAGCATGAACAATTTTCTTTTGTATTTTATTATGGTGATATGTAATAGAAATCGTCTTGGCATTTAAAATTCATCTTAGGGTGCATTAGATGGTGGGTATTTTATAATGGAAGACAAATTCATTTAAGAGCTCAACATGTCACTTGCTAGAATTGAATCCGGGTTACACAAACTACTCAGACTAAACCCAATTGACAAGTAATCTATTATTGTATTAAAAATATAAGACTCAAATTTATAAGTGATCTATAATTGTATTAAAAAGTATATTTTCCCTATTTAAAAAATATATATTTTCAAATATGATTATGATGAAAATTTTAAAAGCATATGATAAGTTTATTTTCAAATATGATTATGATGAAAATTTTAAAAGCATATGATAAGTTTAGTAGGTCGAGCATTTGTTTTAGTTTTACAACAACAAAAAAATGCAGAATAATGTAACAACTAGTTATTTATATCCAAAGAGAGACAAAACATGACATGAAATGAATGCAAAACAATAAGAAAGGAATAAAGATGGAATACAATGTAGTGTCATTGTAGTGTGGCGATGTCTCTGACGAAAAGTTTTTATTAAGCGGAAAGGCGTATACTTATTGGAGATGGGCACAATTAATGATCTTTTAATCTTAAATTATAATGTGATGGCTATACATTGAAGATGCCGGTATATTCTTATTCGTACTCCAAAATCAACGAGACAGATTTATTGTTGATAACTTCCTTGCATTTATGAATGCATCAATTAACCTGTTTACTTTTTAACATTTACCTAAGAAATTACTGTAACATCATATAATTGCCACCTTTAAATAATTAACTTTTGAGATTACCACGTTTAACGTTTAAATAATTAACCTTTGAGATTACCACGTTTAACAGGTAATCCTTCAACTTCATTCTTGAAAATTACACTTATTAGACAAGCCACGTTTCCATGCTATCACGGATTTAATCAACTGTCCGCCGATTTCCTCAGCTGTAAGCCTTTCGGCGTTCACCAACCGCGATTTAGCGGCTGTGCTAGTATATAAGCAATGAGGCAGCAGAAATAACAAGAACTTGGAAGCATCCGTTGGCAGAAGACGAGTAGAAGTATAGCAACATTGTGATCAGATCAGAAGCAACCATCACACTTGTTAGTGTGATCATAAGTATGTGTACATTCTCAGAAGTAATCTGAAACCATGAATTGACTTGAATCAAGTGGTAGATATATGCATATGAAACTACAAAAATAGAGGGACTATAATGCACATACTTGAAAATCCTCTCTGCTCAATGCTGATGTATGGCATTCGAATGCCATGAAAAACCCCCAACCTTGGAGGTAATAAGCAGTGACCTGTAGATGTCGGTCGCCTCTCATTCCTAACCACAACCCATCAGATCGATCGAATCCTTCTTGGTGAGACGCGCCCCATGACATGAGCCATTTGCATAAAAAGAGATAATTAGCATCAGGGGACTGCATAGACCATATAGCGATGTCAAAGGTGAGTCATAAAAAAGTAAATCATTTGTACAAGTTAGAAGAGAATACAGGAGCAACTTGTATCCTAGTACATTGCAACAACTAGTTTAGATTTGACCAAAGTTCAAAAGATCGCGTACAATGGTTAAAGACTTTGAGGAAAATAAACAATTGTAGGGGTCTACATTTCTTAAAAAATTGTAGAGGCTACGTTTCTTTTAGCCTGTTGTGCCGCTAGTTCCTTCATCTATGTTGAACTTTCACATTCTATGATGTTCAAATAGACCGTTTGAAACCCTAAACAAGTATTTATCTGAAAAAATGTCAAATACAAGATTTGTACACTGAGGAATGGTTTTGCATTGAGAAAACCCTGATTGTGAAGGGATTTTCTGTCAACAGCTGCATCATGTTAACTAAGACCGATAAACGCCATTCCACTGATATTTTTTAGCCGACAAAGTGCTTTACTTTTAAACCAGTACGAGTCCAAATAGGGAGATTTTTGGCTCTGGTGTTTTTTTTACCACCAAACAGGAGGCCAATATAGAGAATATCAGTTTATAGAGCAAATGAAGACCACATCAATCCTTCAATCCTTCGTTCATGTGCACATGCATCCCACATACACCATTTATCGGGATTTCCCAGATCTAGAGCGAGAGTATGTTCCAGCATCCTTACTTGCATTCCTCTTTCTTCCTGCATAAGGGCTATTCCATCATCCTTACTTGCATTCTTTTTTCTTCCTGCATATGGAATAAATCCAACTCATTTAATCACTATTTTTTGGCTGATATAGAGGACTTACTTCATGGGCGAGGTCTCTGGTTCAAGTCTAGGACAGCCCAGTTGCGCCAGGATTTTTTTTGTTTGAATTTATGTACTAATTGCAACTTTAAACCATATATAATACCATATTAAGGTTTTTAATTCCATGCATTGTTTTGAGGTAGAAAAATATTAACCTAAAAATTCTTATTTTAGGTGCGCAAAAAACTGCACTTGACCTGTAAATCTCTTTATTCTCTTTAATTTCATGCCAACTTCATTAAGCTAACAATTTCACGTTTATTTAAGTCCGGAAAATGATTCATGTTTTAAATCTATGTCAATCAAATATTTTTTAGTCGCATACTGCTAGTGTTCTTCTATTATTAGAAGACATGAGAGTATCTTACAGTTTTGTATGGGAAATTGTTATAAATGAGTTTGCACAGACAACACTAATTTAATTTAATTTGCACACTGCCAGAGCTAATGATGCATTGAATTTCATTAAATTGGCTTTCTGCAGGGACTTCCTTGTCTTTACGTACCCACCATCCATCTAGCACAAGATAGAAGCAGGTGTCCCGTCACAGATAGATACAGGGGGATGAAAAGAAGTAGTTGGTGGACGCAAATCGATCAGGAGCTGTAATAAGAAGATCAGCTCCAGACTCCTTTCATTCCTTTAAAACCATTCTGGCTATCCTCATTTTTTATTCATCTTTCTGAGAGCTTCGTGCCTTCAGAACACAACGAGGATGAACCAATACATATTATAGTAAAGATCTCAGTGGTTTCTCGTATTCTAAAGAGGAAATATGAGGAAAATGTTGCACGAGTAGATAAATCCAATTCCTGACATTGAACCCTCGAATATGCAAAGAAATAAATTAAAGAAGCAATTCCACTTTCCACTTTCATTGGTAAGTTAAGTTCAATTTTTTTTATATAAAAGAAGATTTGATTGAATAACTTACAATTGCATAGCATAGTGTGGTTCCTCAATTGCATAACATCGGTAGCATCGGTGTGGTTGGTTCCTCCATCAATAGTGTGGTTGGTTCCTCCATCAACAGGGGTTTTTCCATTTGCTCTAAAATGGATTTGTTCCTCCGGTTGACTAATTTGAACTTCTGATTTGTATACCAAAGTAATGAATATTGTTGAGGTCCTCTTGTGAAGGCTTGGTGCAAGGCAGTGGAAACTGTGGCCGGAGAGTTGTGTAGGTGGTGGAGATTGTGAAGGAAATGCTTGGCGGTGGAACTATTGAGTTGTGTAGGCGGTGGAACTATTGAGTTGTGTAGGCGGTGGAGATTGTGAAGGAAATGCTTGGCGGTGGAAACTATTGTTGCAGAGTTGTGTAGGCGACATTGGTTGCAGAGATGTGTGGGAGGTGGAGACTTGGCTGCATAGTTTTCAAGGCAATGGCAGTGGTTTTAATGAAAACTAAACAGTTTCAAGGCAATGGCAGTGGCTTTAATGAAAGATAAAGATTTTTGAAGAAACATGATCATCATGTTTCAGCCAAATCTTTTGACATATTTAAAGAACCGATATAAAATCATTGTATATAACTTAGGTTATATACTTTTATATAATAATGTAAGATTAAATTATGTGGGAGCGACAAAGCAATAATTACATTCTCGACTTTAGGTTGTATGAAAAAATTACATTCTCTCGGCAATAAGACTACAAATGTGTTGTGTTACACAATAGCTTTAGCGTTAGTTATAAAAGTAACTTAAACATTTAAAAAAAATAATTATTTTGTTTTACTTAAATATTTAAAAAATAATAATTATTTTGTTTTTCTTATGTATACTATTTAGTTATAAAAGTAACTTAAACATTTAAAAAAAAAAATTTATTTTATTTTTCTTATGTACACTATTGGAGAATGGAAAAATATAAATGTGTTAGCCAATAGGGTTAGCGTTAGTTATAAAAGTAATTTAAACATGTAAAAAAATAAATTTTGTTTTACTTAAACATTTTAAAAAAATAATTATTTTGTTTTTCTTATGTACACTATTGAAGAATGGAAAAATATAAATGTGTTAGCCAATAACGTTAGTTATAAAAGTAACTTAAACATTTAAAAATATATATATTTTGTTTTACTTAAACATTTTTAAAAAATAATTATTTTGTTTTTCTTATGTACATTATTGGAGAATGGAAAATTATTTTGTTTTTCTTATGTACACTATTGGAGAATGGAAAAATATAAATGTGTTAGCCAATAGCGTTAGTTATAAAAGTAACTTAAACATTTAAAAAAAAAAATATTTTGTTTTACTTAAACATTTAAAAAAAAAAATTATTTTGTTTTTCTTATGTACACTATTGGAGAATGGAAAAATATTTTTAGTAATTGATGTGTTAGCCAATAGCGTTAGTGTTAGTTATAAAAGTAACTTAAACATTTTTAAAAAATAATTATTTTGTTTTACTTAAACATTTAAAAAAAAAAAATATTTTGTTTTACTTACATATTTAAAAAAAATAATTATTTTGTTTTTCTTATATACACTATTGGAGAATGGAAAAATATTTTTAGTAATTGATGATCAACAATCAATCCCTTAAGTAATTGAATCAATCCCTTAAATAATTGATGGTCAACAATCAATCGATTGCAAGAGTCCTGGCCTTAGTCAAGAACTAATAAGATCTTTCAAAATGATTCATTTATAAAAGTGATCTAAAACAACAACGACACTACACAATATACAAAGATATGGTCATTTAGTGCCAAAAGTGACACTTGCAAAATAATTAAACATTTTGTTTTACTTAAACATTTAAAAATAATAATTATTTTGTTTTACTTAAACATTTTTAAAAAATAATTATTTTGTTTTTCTTATATACACTATTGAAGAATGGAAAAATATTTTTAGTAATTGATGGTCAACAATCAATCCCTTAAATAATTGATGGTCAACAATCAATCGATTGCAGCCTTAGTCAAGAACTAATAAGATCTTTCAAAATGATTCATTTATAAAAGTGATAAAGTGATCTAAAACAACAACGACACTACACAATATACAAAGATATGGTCATTTAGTGCCAAAAGTGACACTTGCAAAATATAATTTTTTTATTAATTAAATGAAATAATACGTGATGATGTTTTATTAAGTTTGTGAAAATAAATTAGTATTTTTTTTTTTAATCTTGAAATTAACTCTATAAATAAAATATATTTAATTAAACAAATATTATTTGGAAACATATATATAATTAGACATTATATTCATACCAGAGATACACAATATTTTATTATATAATTAGACATTATATTTAAATACCAGAGATACACAATATTTTATTGAAGGTATGTGGTTTTATAAGTATATATGAAAGCATATACAGTTGAATTTTTTTTTTCATCATTTGAGTGGGTTTAATGGTCAAGAGCATGTGTTTTCTCTTAGAAGGTCACATGTTTGAATCTGGAGGAGGTATGGTATGTACACCTCTATAAACTTAAGAAATCAAATTTTTGCACAGAGAGGGTCCTTTGTCTAGAAATCAATTTTTTGCACAAAGAGGGTCCTTTGTCCACAAACAAGGGGGTCTCATACACCAATTTGAAGTCTAATTAAATTGTGACCTTAAAATTAGATTATTATTATTATGTACCCACCCATGGAGGCAACTATCTTTATGCTACCATCACTAAGATAATCTGTAATTACCAATAATTACTTATAATTATCATCTATTTCGATAGAAATGTGAATGGTTGTAGCTGAGCGAGGAGACTATGCTAAATAGTAATTAGCAAACCATGTGCTTGTACCAAAGCTAAGGTCTAACTCTTTAGAAAATCCATAGGAAACCTACTAAAGAAATTTACTTGCCTACATTCAAGCATTGGATGAAAATGATTGCTCAAGGGATTACGTTGTGGAGAAGGGGGATCCCTTTCATGGTGTTGTGAGAGCTATAAGAGGGAAGAGACATGGCTTGTTAAAGGTCGATTTTTGTGCTTCAAGGATTTCTAGTGTGAGAAAATGAGGTAGATCATTGTAATTGTTGGTTTATGGAGTTTAGAGCCAACAAATAGATTTATTCCCTTGTGATCTCATAACCTCGATTTGGGGTCACATTTCCACTATTAACCCTCTCATCCTATTTTACTCAATCTCATATAGTTGGGAAAAAAGGTCTATAAGTTAATAGTTTCTATAAACATACATTTATCCTTGCACACATCCCCTCACTTCTCTACATCTTAATAGTGGTAAGATTGTTTTGTTTTGATTGTGATGCAATTGACACATTATCACCTCACCGTAATATTTTGTAAGTTATTACACCTTAACTATTTGGGAAATTCATGTTCACCTTATATGCTTCCCTCTACTTTGTACAATTCATTATTTCTATCGATGTTTCTATCGACGCTTGCCATAGAAATTGTTCTAGCAATCATTGTAATTGAAAGAATAGAGAATGTAACATGAACACTTCATTCTTCCTTGTTTTGTGGAATAAAACAAGGCCAACGTTTTTTTTTCAACATTGAAATGTCACGGGAAACTCACCAATACTTCCCCACTTCGTGGATGGTATGGGTGCTAAACCGCAACCCCAGGGACACTAGGCTCGAACTCGTGACCTCTCCCTATACCGAAAGAGTGTGCGCATGTCTCACCAACTGTGCTATCCCATGAGACTAAAACAAGGCGAACTTGCAAGAAAGGAAAAGAGACAATGTTATTATTAATGGTGCATGCACTAAATGGTTTGACATTCTACACTCATCTATATCAAATATAAAATACAAATGGATAAATATACATTGGTGATAAAATGCCAAAAAATCAAAAAGTATTTTATAACAAGCCAATTTGATCTAGATTTCAATATTTAAATAATGGATGAAATAATAATAAAAAATAAAATAATAATAATTTATTTTTTTTAATAATAAAAATATATATCGACTCCATATTTTTATATATATATATATATATATATATATATATATATATATATATATATAATCCACTTAATTAAAAAAAAACCAACAATATTTATAGTTGAGCATTTTCTCTTCTCTAAAAAAAAAAAAAAACCAACAATATTTATAGTTGAGCATTTTCTCTTCTCTTTGTGTCCTATGGATATTTCATCTGAAGAAATAAATACTAATTAATTAATAAAAATAAAATGTGGTTAATGAAAAAACAAAAATAATAATAAATAAAATCCATTTAATTAAAAAACAATAAAAATAAAATAATAAATAAAGTCTACTTAATTAAAAACAACAATAATAAATAAATAATAAATAAAATGAAATAAAATAATAATAAAAAATACAAAATTGGACCATTCTCAAGATAAAACTACGCTAGCATAATTTTAATTAATTCTCATATCATAATTTACTCTATCTTTAATTAATATTATATAATTTAAAAAACTTAAATAATAAAGAAAACGATTTTTATAAAATATTTTGGAATTAGTTAATGATACAAACAAATTTTTAAAATATTAATAAAGGAAAAAAATCAACATAAAACAATAGTTGCATGGCAGCTTAGTCCTTGCCCATTATTGAACTAAGATGCCATGCAACATTAGTGATGGAGATAAGATTAATATATATATCGTAAGTATCAAACCTTACAACTGCATTTGTTGCGTCTTCCAAGCCAAAGCAAAACTTCATTTGTTTTGTCCTCCAATCCAGATCAAAACTTTTTGCAGGGTTAACAAAATGGTGATTTATTTGTTTAATATTTTTCGAGAGGCATATCATCGTTTGAAGTCAATGCTGGCAGCCTTATACCTTACGTCAAGCCAGGGATCGAATCCTCCCCACTACCATGTTTATAACTTTTACTCCAAATTCCATCCATCCCAATATCACCATCTCAAAATCCATGCGATCTTGACGAAAAAACCAAACCCTCTGAACGCCCTTCTTGTTAGTGATCAATACCCTAGCTTTCTATATAGTCTCGCTACGAATTTAATACCCCCGGTTACCCTACTAGAAAGGAAGCGAAACAGTTACCTTATGGATGGATTTAGGGGAATGGTTACTACAAAGGAGAGGGAGTTGTTAGAACATATTGATATTATACGGGTGGATGGGGTCTGAGGTAGACCTTACCTACAGAGAGAGGTACCAGTTTGAACGTTACTACTAACATTCTAGGGACAGATGGGATGGAATAACAGGGGGAGGGATCTGTTATCTTCTCAGTACTACAAATATATTTCTGATTTTTTTTCTATTTTTGAAATAGAGCAACAGCCATTATTGATTGCCTCTGCACTGCGAGAGATCGAGGTAGGTACAACAGAGAGCTCTGGCCTCTAACAGTCAGTGAACTGCCCAATATCCTCTCAATTCCATGAGTAATCATCAGATTTTTTAATGCAACCTGCTATCCTTTCACTGCACAGAGTTCTTGTCAGTTGGTTTGTCTGAGCAATTGCTCCCCGAATAGCTTTATTTTAAAGCCTTATTCGCCATCAAAGCAGTCAACTTGAAGCTCCATCATCTCGCATTGAACTTTCACACCCGACTTCCATGTGTTTCGAGCAGTGAGCGAATAACAGGAGCTGACTATGTTGACCACCACTTGTATTACGGTTTGGCATTGCTGTCGCTCTGGCTATGTTACCGTAGATTTATTTAACACCCGATTTAAGCATAATTGAACTCGCGTAGGACATCATCATGCTTCCTAGCAGCAATGATTCGAATCTTGGTCCCCTCGCTACGTTTCCCCACCCGCCCTTCGCCTGCGCCGCCAAAGAAGACCTCTTCGATTTGCCTCAAGGGACGGCTGGCGTCGTCGGGATGAAATCAAATCAACCAGGCTGACATGGGATACGTGGTCAGCTAATACTTACTAGTTGATGTTAGACACTTACACGAAATTAAAATGTGCATCAACTATGGAGAAACTATTATCAAACGCAAACACAAATGTTGATAGACCTCCACCGTCAGTTGTGCAATAAGACTCTCAATTTTATATCCAATAGTAATACAGAAAAATAATATTAATTTTATTATTTAATTGAAAAAATACAAACTATTATGTTAAACTTTGAAAAATTAAAAAATAAATAAAAGTCAAACAAAACTAATACCTGGTCAACCATGAACTGATTGATATAGTCCCAGGCCTTTGGCAGGGACTAATAATGACCATGTAAAGATAACTTTACCCCTTTACCATTATGCAGAAAACAACCAAAAATTAAAAATAATTTACAAAACATGACAGTAAAACCATCTATATTTCGTAATCGCAAACATATATCAGTGTTAACCATAGGCTTAGTGAACATCAAAGATGGCCCATTCCCTATTTTATTGGGAGTGTATCTCAGTATTAAAATGATGGTTAATTATTATATTAATCACAAACATATATCAGTGTTAACCATAGGCTTAGTGAACATCAAAGATGACCCATTCCCTATTTTATTGGGAGTGTATCTCAATATTAAAATGATTGTTAATTATTATATTATATATATGGCTAACGTCATTTGTTTGAAATTGAATTTAAAGTTCCTATAGAATTTCAAAGTAACCACGTATGATTTCAATGAAACCACATGGATTACATTCTTCTCTATTTTATTCACTTTTTATTAGTCCCTGTTGTAGGCATAGAGGGACTATAGCGATCGATAATTCATTGACTTCGTATTAGTTTGTCCTTTGACCACAAATATTTCCATAATATCTATTGTTGGAACTAGGGAACTAAACACGTTGATTTTTATATAATAAAAAGTACCATATATGTCATGATCTGATTGGATAACAGATTGGAGGTCTTATTGTCGGCTTCGTTATTCCCAATGTTATATATGTTGGCATATCCAAAGTATTTGATCATATACGGTCTTTTGGAATCATATATTTTCTTATGCATTGCTTGAAGGTGGATTAATGCTAGCATTAGTTCGAATGTTTGTCTTGGCATTTTCTAGTAGCATTGTATTAGATCATATACGATGCTTTTTTAATTTGTACTAATCATATTGAAATGTTTAGATATCCAAGCTTTATAGTGATCGATAATTCCAAAGTTTATAACCTTGTATTGTGATTTATTAGTCCTTTTTTTATTTGTGCTACTATTATTAGTCCTTGTCGAATGTATTTGTATTGAAATGTATTGACACTTTTTTTGAGGTGCTTGAATAGGCCTGACAGCTTAAATGTTTACATGACACGAGGTCCTCCAACAAGCCCGACAGCTTAAATGTTTGCATACCGTGAGGCCCTTAGATAGCCTGACAGCCTTAAATGTTTATCTAAATACGCTTCTCAGAGTAAATTTTTCCTCAAAATTTTCCATACAATGTTGCAGTGATTTTGGACAATATTGTTGTCCACCACCAGTTGAATAGGCATTGTATGTTTCATCCTTCTTATGTACTGGTTCGGTGAGTGCTTCTTCTTCATTGGTTCATCGGTTGCTACTTGTTGTTGTTGTTTGGTTCACAATTCGACTTGTGCTTCTGCCTTTCATCGTTTCGGAGTAAGTTTCCATGCCATAGTTTCATTTTCTATTCCTTCTTTGTTGTTCAGTGTTTGTAGTTTGCAAGTAAGAATGTTTTCTTATTTCTACTGGCATGCTCATCATATGTTTCCAGTTCTTTCTGTGCTTCGACTGCGGTTTTGTAATCGTTGGAGGTACATATGTTGTTTACTGGTTCGGTGGTTGTTGTTTGTTCGCTGGTTCATTGGTTTGTCGGTTGTTGGTTGTGTTTGTTTGGCTCAACTTTACGATTTGGGGCCTTGGGGATGCAGTTGGGCATGTTCGTGCTTTCTCACTAGTTTTGTGCTTGTTGTTTTCTTTTGTTTGCTTCGGCTTTACAAGGTTGGGGTCCTGCGCCGGCAGTTGGAGCTGGTTTTTTTTGTGTGTATTATTATTATTATTTGGGCACTTTACGATGTTTAGCCACGAGTGGACATGCAGTTGTGTTATTTTCCCTATCTGGCGAGGTCGATATATGTTCTGCTGTGAGATCTTGTTGGTGCTTCAGTGTTGACATGATAGAAAATAGTTAGATGAAAAATAGTTCGAGAAGTATATGTGAAATTGCAATATCTGTTGTTTTTTTGTTAAAATAAAACATATGCAAGTTGCACTTATAAACCATGTATGGTGAAATGTGCCCATATGAAAATACAGGTTCTTTATCCATTACACAGACTGGTGTGTCCATGATACAATTTGTCTTGTACTTGAGAGATGATATGTACAACAAAGATATTGCAAAATTATATTTCCATGTCTAGAAGCATATCTGGGTAGTTTCCCATGGAAAACCAAAATCTTGTATCGTGGGCACAACAATATGTGTAGAGGATAAAGAACATGTATTTCCATGGGTGGAAGCATATCTGGATACTTTTCCACGGAAAACCAAAAATCATTTAGCTACGGCCATGCAATTTCATAATATTTTGTGACTTGTAATATGTTTTGGGTAGGGAAAAAAATTACATATTTATAGCTATGGATGGAGAAGCGCAAAGGTTCATGTTTCTACCTATATTTTATTCTATTCGTTGAGTCTCATTTATTGTATGTACATATTACTTGTTCTCCAGTGCATACCAGTTTCCATTCATGTTCATTGTATTTTGTGCGTTCCCATATTTAAACAAACATAATAGTTGGAGAAAACGATGGAGTCTTGACTGCATTGGTTGAAGAGGAGATATAAAGGTACATGTTTTACTGTTATTTCATATTGCGTTGTTTTGTATTTCATTTATTGTTTGTATATGTGTTCACCTAGTTTATTGTGTGTAGATGTTGCGTACCTTCCTACATAATAACTTATCTTCATTACATGTCTTCATGTATACTAACCTCCTTTGTGTCCATTGTATTTTTCCTGGATTGCTACATTTAAACAAACATAATGGATGGAGAGGACGATGGACTCTTTGGCGGGAATGTAGATGAGGAGTTACATAGGTGGATACCTGTACTCTTATTTCATATTCCAGTGTTCAATATTTCATTTAATGTCTGTATATTTGTTGTGCTTGTTCTGTTGCTTTGCACCTTTTCTTTATTTTTTTCCCCTGATTCTTTTCTTCCTTCAAATATAATTTTTTTGGGTTTACATGTATGTATATACTATGTATCTTTCTACGTATTCTCATGTGAATCATATTATGTTTGTTGTTACATTGGAATAAATAGAACTGTTTTTCTTTCTTTTACATGTTTGTCTTCATATTAACTTGCCTTCATGTCCAATATATATTCGGCGTTGCTACCTTGGAAGAATCAGGTTGGTTGGACAGGAAGATGAATTGTTTTGTGCAACAGCAGAGGGTTCTATGGTACAGTCTTCGAAAAGGTATACCAACTGTGATGGTAAATTAAATATACAAACCCGGTGGGGGAATATAATATTAGACTAGAAAACAATGACTTGGCAGCAATGGGCCTTTCTGCCCTCCCCATTTCTACTTTTTCCATTTTCTATTATCCCTTTTGTTTTCTAATTTCTCTGCTTAGTGGTCTTTTCGAAAATGCCTTGGTGAGTTGGTTGGCGGGCTAACGATTTCAAATTTATGGTCACGCTTCTACCTTATTCCATACTTACGCACTTTGTCGATTGCGGGTGTCGGGCTGGCGGGTTCAAGATTGCTCCCTTGGCTTCCGGGGGTCCGTGATATACAGATTGGTCATCATTCCCCGCCATCACGCCCTTTTTACTATTACACATTTTTCCAGTCAAAAAAACAGAGGCATACAATTTGATGCTCGGGTCCTCATGTTTCCTAAGTATATTCCTTGACAACCTATTTTGTATTCCATCTCCTTCCACCTTGCATGTGGCATTAAGAACTATTATGGACAGTATACAATGCATATTCTTGTTTAGTCCATCTGATGTTCATATACACATGCTTGCATCAGAAAAAGTTGGACTAGTGACATGGCCATGAGCAGTCAGTCATCCTAGACATCAGCAGACCGACAAGGCCAAAGGTAAAGATGCATATATTATGTTCCTAGTATGTTTACCAAACAATTTTCCTTGGCTATTTATTCATATATGGCATAGTGATTATGTTGATTTCATCTGTAATACATGGTTTGCAGTTCACAAGAAGTATCAACAAGTACAAGCGAGACGTCAACATAGCGCAAGTTCCGCAGACTAAGAGGTGTGGTTGCAAAACTCTGGCTCCATAGTTCATCGAAATTATGCGTCTACTTGTATATTTATGCCAGTGAAAAAAGAATACAAAAAAAAATGCACACTACCATTCACTTCAGTTTTCCTGTTAAAAAATTGTCACCGGATCTAGAGTTGTAACACCCAAAGTACTATCAATAGAGGGCTTGAATAGTCGTCAAACTGGACAAGTGTTCATCGGGGACATAATGGTCGTCTATAGCACCTACTTGGACAAGGCAAACAAAACTAGATCCATTATGCGTGCTGACATGATAGACAAGGAGTCCATAATGACAGTCACACTAACTATTCCTACACAACTTGTCCAGAAACATGCAGAAAAGATATTGTCGGGTAATGGGATATCCATTACAAATTTTAATATATTGCCCAAAACAATATATGACCGTGGTGATTGTTATCGGATTATTTCGCTCAACGAAACAAGTATTGTGGAAAAAATTCTTGTTGTTTGTTCCGAATATTGTTTCGTCCCGTACGCGATTATCAGCCAGCTTGCATAGAGCAGTGAGATTTACCCAATTGGAACCATTGGCGCAACTATCACACTGGTGAGAAAACTTGGCTCGAAACACATTCTCCATATAAAGGATGGAGAGTCGGACAACGACAAGGAAATGGTATTGTTTTCCATATCCATTTTTGTCCTTTACTTTCGCATGTGCATGTATCTCAGGTAAGTTACACAAATATTGCATTGTTCCATGTTGCAACTGCAATTGTTCGATACATATTCAAATTTGTTTTCGTCAATGGAACAACAATTGCATAAAGGGAAGTTTCCACTTATGCTCTTAAAAAATATAACAAAGAAAAGGGATGTTAGAGAAAGGATCTTTCGCACAACCCAAGAAACATTTGTAATAGAGTTGCGAGCAGACATAGTACAGGATCTAAAGAAACTATCTATCTCTACAACTATTGTGCATATACATCCACATAATCATCCTCACTTTTCTTATACAAATAGCCTTCACCAAATTTATGTGGCTTGTTTTATTTTTATTTTTA
>SNQJ01S0013606.1:183559-208098 GCA_010110895.2 Picea sitchensis
TGTATGTGTATGTGCATGTGCATGTGCATGTGCATGTGCATGTGCATGTGCATGTGCATGTGCATGTGCATGTGCATGTGCATGTGCATGTGCATGTGCATGTGCATGTGCATGTGCATGTGCATGTGCATGTGCATGTGCATGTGTATGTGTATATATATATGCAATTACGGACATTTAATNGTATGTATGTATGTATGTATGTATGTATGTATGTATGTATGTGTATGTGTATGTGTATGTGTATGTGTATGTGTATGTGTATGTGTATGTGCATGTGCATGTGCATGTGCATGTGCATGTGCATGTGCATGTGCATGTGCATGTGCATGTGCATGTGCATGTGCATGTGCATGTGCATGTGCATGTGCATGTGTATGTGTATATATATATGCAATTACGGACATTTAATTATAATAACTCATTGTGCAGGAACCGTATAGATTGTCATTGATGGGCGAAAGGCTCGAGGAGATCTCCTATTAATACGCATTAAACCAAGATTTGTGGGGAGTTATATTATCCCTTCCGGGTGTTGATTTCAAAACCATGAAATGTCGTTCACACGTCGTCGGCTTGGCACGTTCACGAAACCTCCAATCTTTAATTGCTCTTCGTCGTACCTGTCACCTTTGCACTTCTAAATATGAAATAAGTAAGCTTTACTACTAACAGTTCATCATGCACCACCCATACAGATTGTCATTAATCAATGAAAGGCTCGAGGAGCTTTCCCATTCAGAAGCATTTATCCAAGATTTTGTGGAGTTGCATTATCGGCTCCAACTGTTCATTTCAACCATCGTCTGGAGCAAACCAATGTTCTCATAAACCTATGGCATCAGCTAGACAACAGTTCTGTGGAGATACAGTGAACATCTTTGGGCGCAAGGACTAGAACTTCCAGTGGTCCAGGGCATATTCTTATTACTCAACCCTTGTCGCCCAAAACCAAGTAATTTGGACCTCTAGGATTTCTCATGCAGGTTGAGTCCCTGAATTTTTTGACTGTAAGGAGCTGGTCTCTTGGTGCGCCGATAAATTTATTTCAGACAAAATAATTATTCCACTGCGGGACTGCTCTTCTGTTTCTTTGTTACCTCAGGTCTTCCACCAAATGTTAAGATTGTCGGAGCCAACATTGACATTCAGAGGAGAACATTGCAATCAGTTCCTAGCAAAGCATAATAACGGGTTGGACCTCTTGCCCCATTTATTGGAAGACTCGATTGTAGTTCCTAAAGATATCACAAGCTTCCAGGTTAGTTCATTTAGAAATCCATTCCACGAAATTGCCTGGCTGTTTACAAGAATAACGGGACAGGAGTCCACAACAACTGTTTCCCAGATGGCTCCTTATATTTTGTATTTCACAGTCAAGGAACAAGCCATTTTTTATTGGGGCAAGTTATTTTCCCATGAAATTTGTTCCCAATTGTTAAGCTTCAAAAGAGAAAAGAAATTTTATATGTCATCCTACTTAGTTTTTGTGATAGCACATTGCTGCCAATTTCCAGAACTGTCTCTGTCCAAGAATGTCAACTGGGAATTCGACCCAGTAACATTCTGGTACCAGGCCTTGTGTAAGCACAAGGCCTCCCACTGTTTTTATGAGGTTTTTAATGGCTTTGTGTCTGTTTTCAAAGTTTTGTTGTTAGGAGAAGATGCTCCCCGCATATCTGAACAGGAAACCATTTTTTTGGACAGGAAGAGCACACTTGAACATTTGGATAATTACATTGTGATAAGGATTTTTGGCTCAAGGGAAAAACCTACTCTCCTGCCATGTCACATTACGGACAGAATGTTTGTTGCAGAAGTAGCACGGAAATACAATTACTGGTTGAATCTATTCCAATAGAAGAGAAAAAAAGGTTCATTCCTCTGCCTTGGAAAGTCGGGGACTTTGTGTTGAAAAACGTCAACAAAATTGACGAATTCGTAGTGCATTCTAGCAACTTCAGCTTGATATATGTTGAAATCCTAAGAGGGTTCGACCCCGATAAAAAAATTCGACAACATTTACAAACACTTGGCTTCGGCGATTGTTTTTTCAAAAAACACCTTTCCAAAAATAGAGACACTAGTGGAAATGCTCTTGCTTCTGATGCTAGCGACCTAGACACACTACAAAGCAGCACTAAATTGTACAGGCAACCGAGGAAAGGCCCCGGTGACAAGAGTGTTCAATCAGCAAATAACACTCCAAAAAGTACGACATCCCGGAGCATCGCTCCAACAACCCACCACAACAACAAAGAAACTCAAATTTCTTCAAACAAAGGAGGAGATAACGACCCTCCTCACTCTAAAATTGATAGTTCTCACAAGCTTCCAATAGACAAGAAGAGAAAAAACAATGTGGGACAGGCGGAAGAGCCTGAAATTCAAAGTGAGAACACGGAACTTGAGCCTGATCTGGATAGCGTGCTCTGCTACCTTGATCAGCCTGGGGAATCCATCCAGCATAGTCGTCCACTAGACATATCCGATACCGAAAATTTTGACGAAGATGAATCCTTCATGTTCCAGAGCGTTTTTTTTGACAGCCAGTCCAAAAAATTGATCATTGAAAAAAAAATGTAAAAAATAAGAAAGGAAAATCTCATCCAGAGTTTAACCTTGCAAACATGCGGCTGTCCCAAATTTGTGAATTTCTAGCGAGCGTAGATGCACTTCATGATTCCATTGGAGGCATCGATGTCGAGAATGCCAGACTGAAGAACCGGGTCAAGGAATTGGAAGAGGCTTTGATTCCTATGCCAATGCTTGCCCATCCTTTGGCAATAGCCATGCCTGCCACCCCTGCAGCCAACTTAAAAGGATTCTCCAGCCTCCTCGCATCCTGTAGAGGATATGTGGAGAATAATATCAAGAAAAGAATGGAATTGGTTACTGAGGCATGGGAAACATCACAAACCATCACTTCCCTTGGAACCAGGGCACATAGTTTGCATGAACTTTTGTAGGCGGAGTTAAAAGATGAAGAAAATTTCTATTTAAACATGGTCCTTCCTTTTGGCACCATTGTCAACAACATGACAGAAACAAAAATAAGGCAACAAGATCTTCCATCCAAAAACCGGATCGGTAAACTAAATGCATGCTGGAAAGAAAAAGTGAAGAACCTGCATCTCATAGTTCAGTCATGTGAACAAGCCATATCAAAGAAAGAAAAATTATTCACAAGGTTGTCCAAAATAAACTTAGCCGGAAGGACCAACGACTTCCAAGACCCCAACTTAATCGTCAACTCCTTGCCCTTAACTAGGCAAGACTTCGATAAACAAGTTGATATGTTTAAGGCATTGTCTTTGGAAAATTTTTACATCATCCTTGAATATGGTCAAGATCGCGTCGACGACTGGCTAGTCGAATATTCAGTACAGAATGAGGAAATTGATCAGACTCTGCGTAATCTTTCTATCGACTTCGGGGAATTAGAAAATGAACTTTTCAACATAAAAATCTGGAATGAGATCAACGTCGCCCCAATGAGAAGCTACATTGAATAATGGCTCGAAAGGGAATTGAATCAGGTCGTCGATGAAAGGAAACAGGCAGTTGCCACGATTCCAGCAGTCATCGACCACATCAATGAAACGGCAGCTGCAAGAAAATAGAAAAATGGCTCATATGTACCATCATTGTAAGTCTATTGATCGCATCCTGCTTTGTTTATCAACACAGTTATTCCACTTTTTTAAATAGAAATGTCTAGCCAAACACTGATACCTTTCAATTTTATTTTTTTTCAGGTATTGCACTCTACCGTCGCCCACTTCTTCTTTCTACAATCATGTTTCATGTACATATTTCTCTTATTGTCCACGGGAGCCCCAATCCCAGTCTATATGACAAACGCATTTGTAACAGACTTTTATTTTTTGATATATTTTAAATAAAACTATGTTTTTATCTCCTTTTAAATTTATGTGCTCATAAATTTTTATCTTTCACCAGTCTATATGACAAATGCATTTAAATTTCCTGGAACTTGTAACTTATATTTCAAACTAAACTACTTTTTTATCTTCTTTCATATTTGTGTTGTCATAAAAAAAATTCTTCCACTATGCACAAATTCTAGTTTGTTATATACTTTCAAAAAATAAATGGGGCTCTACAAGCCACGTGTCATTTACTGCATGGATACCACATGTGCTTCATGCTGCTTGGCACATCTTCGTTGCAGTTTCCATTTGCCTCTGCTACTTTTTCCTATCCCAATTCAACCCGACAGGGACTACGCTACCACGCAGCCTTGTTTCTTAAATTATTTGAAAACAACATGAGTGTGTTTGAAAATCCTTTTTAAGTGTTTTTTAAGAAACAATATGTTCAAAGGTTGTGATAGGAAAAAAATATGTACAACAATGTAACAAATAATTATTTATATTAATAGAATAACGACACAACAATAAAAAAAATGTATAAACACATAACATAATATAAAAATGAATAGGATCCTTCAAAATGATTAGGTCTTAAAAGTGATAGGAGAGCAACAACTACACAACACAATAGAAAAATGTATCATCCTTCGTGTCAAAACCGATAGTTGTAAATTAGAATATTTTTTATTAATTAAATAAAATAATATGTAATGATGTTTTTATTGATTTTGTGAAAATAAATTAGTAATTTTTTTCTTTACTCTAAATTTAATTATATAAATAAAATATATTTAATTTAAGTAAATATTATTTGAAAATAGAAATGCATATAAATATGTATGGATTTAAATTAAAATTAATTTGAAAAGAATTAGACATTCGATTCAAATATGAGAGATACATTGTATTTCAATGAAGGCATGTGGTCTCAAGTGTATTTGAGAGTATATGAGCCACATTTTCCTCATTGAAGCTTCTCCTTCATCACTTGAGTGGGCCTAATGGTTAAGAGCATGTGTTTCCTCTTAAGAGGTCACAAGTTAAAATTTGGAGGGGGTATGGTATGTATATCTATGTAGACTTAAGTAGTCAAAACACTGCACACAGAGGGTACCTTGTCCCACTAACAAGGGGGTCTCATAAATCAATTTGGAGTCTGACTAGGTCATGACCTTAAAATTATATTATTATTATTATCTATCCACCCATGAAGGAAACTATCTTTATACTACCATGGCTATGATCATCTGTAATTACCAACAATTACTTATAATTACTAGTTTCTTATATAGGAATGTGAATGGTTGTACATAATAAATAGAAAACCATGTGTTTGTACCAAAATTAACCATAGCCAAATCCAAGGTCTACCTCTCTAGGAAATCCATAGGAAACCTACAAAAGAAATTTCCTTGCCTACATTAAAGCACTAGAGGAAAAGATTTCTTGAGGGATTACACTGTAGAGAAGGGGTGTCCATTTCATGGTGTTGTGAGGGATAAGAGGGAAGAGTTGTGGCTTGTTGAAGGTGGATTGTTATTGTTCTATGTTAGGTACAAGATCTATTACAATAGAAGAAAACAAAAATACTACAGAGAATAACAACAGAACAACAAAATACAAGGAACCCCAACACCAAAAAAATTATTTTATTGATAGGAAACAATGTTCACTTGCCTCTTCGAGGGGGAAACCTCCAACAAAGCACCGCTCTATTATAATAATTCTTAAGGAAAAAACTTCCCATGCCCTCGACTCCTATGTATACTAAATCTATCTACCAAAAGAACAATCTAGAGGAAGATCTTTCTAGAAGCGGAAGCTTCTATTTGGTCTTCTTACATTTGACTTATTCTTCCTTATTACTAGGCCTTATTAATATCTACCTTTATTACATGGAAACTATATTATTCTACCTACGTGGGGGGTTAGGGAGGTTAGGTCCCTAACATTTGAGGATTTATTGTGTGAGAAAATGAGGTAGATGATTGTATTTTCTATGTTTAGAGCATTGTGGGTTGGATTATGTGTGAGAGTTTATAACCTGTTGAAATATTGTAACTTCGAAGAATATTCGAATTATATTTGATTTATTATCTTATAGATCAAATACCCTTTTGTGTATTGATCATGTAGGGTCTTGTATAAGACCGAATCCCCTTTTGTGGAGTGGTCAAACTATATTTATATGGTGGTATTTGTAAAGTCGTCCCCTACGGTTTATAAAGTGGTTTTAACCACTCTTGGAAGAAGTCGGCCCCTACGGTTTATAAAGTGGTTTTAACCACTCTTGGAAGAAGTCGGCCCTACTAAGTAAAGAGACATAACCCTAGCGCATCTTCAACTAGTATTTATAAGTGAGGATGACACCTCACTTGTTCACTCACTCACTCACACTTCTAGTGCGCATCTTTTGAAGGAATTTGTAGTTGCAAGAAGAAGGAGAAGAGAGGCGCATGCTCGGTCCTATTTTATTCTTGGTGGTTTGGTCTTAGTCTTGGCATTGTATTGGAAATTTGTTAATGAGGAATTGTTTGATGGGTTTTCTCCCCCATGAGGGTTTCCTAGGATAAAATGTTGTGTACCTTGTGATTGTGTTTCTTTCAGTGATCCTATTTATGTTGTTGTTTTGGAAATGCATTGAATGCTCTAGTAAATTGAAAATAACTTAATAACAACATTAAAACTTAACATAACCAACAACTAGATTTCTACCCTTGTGATCTTATAGCCCTGACTTGGGGGTCACATATGTAGCATATGCCTATGGTTGGTTGTAAAATAACCCATTTGCAACAAATTGGTGGTTGAATTTCAAAGAGAAGATACAATTTTATGCTCTTTATATGTTATGTATCTCTATTGCACATTTTATTAAGTGCTAATTTGAATGCAACCAGAATTCCAGGAATGATTGTTTGTGAATTGAAAATTAATTTCTATCTTGATCATAGTCATGTATGATAATATGAGAATAATTTATGCATGTGCATGTGGTTGAATATTGGCATGTCAATGAGTAGTTGGAATGCATCTACTATTAATTATGTTTAAATTCCTATATGTAATTCTTGGAAATGCATTATTACATCAAATTTATTAATGGAATGGGAAAATGGTGAATTTTGGTGAATAAATGAAATTATGGGTATGAATTGGTTATGCATCATAGGAATGAGCATGAACAATTTTCTTTTGTATTTTATTATGGTGATATGTATTAGAAGTCGTCTTGGTATTTAAAATTCATCTTACCATGCATTAGATGGTGGGAATTTTATAATGGAAGACAAATTCATTTATTAGTGGTAAATATGAGTTGATAATGGAGGAAGATTATTTAAATGGGTGCCTCGACAACCAAGGGAGGTGGCCCTTGACACGCTACGAATTTTCCAGTGTAGTTCAATGACACAAATTTATAATTTAATTTTAATGTGTATGTGATTTTTGGATAAATATTTTTAATGTTTCTTCTAGTTTGTCCAATGTTTATTACATATCATCATCATTTGAGTAGTACTTCCTTGAACATGGATCCCACATCACCTCACTTTGAATCACCCTATCCATCCTCTTATCTCCATCATCTCTATATTCTCTTTAATATAGGTCATGCTTATATCCCATTGGATCAATATTGCATCATCTAACCTTACAACCTACAAGGGCTTGATTTGCTTCAAAAATAAAAAATGCTCTTATTCCCATGACAACGACACTATTTCCATTATCAACCCTCCCATCCTTGTTACTCAATCTCATATCTCATTTAGTTGGACAAAAAGGTCCATAAGTTACTAGGTTCTATAAACATACATTTATCCTTGAACACATCCCCTCACTTCTCTACATGTTAATAGTGGTAGGATTGTTGTGTTTTGATTGTGATTCAATTGGGACCTTACCACCTCATCATAGTATTTTTTAATTCATTACATTTTTTTTAAAAGAAACCGAACTATATTTACATTAAAAAAGACAATGTTGAGGCAAACAATAGTCATACAAAGTTTTCAAAAATGGCTTACAGCCTATACATTTTTTTTCCAAAGAAAAAAAGCGTAAATTTTATTAAGAAATATAAAATTTGCATTCTGAAGAATGCATGTGAAGACATGCATTTAGTCCCAAAGATATTACTATTGCCAAAAATGGAAACTAAAGTATATAAAGATACAGTTCTCAGTAAATAGTAAATGCAAACTACTAGTCTTTCTGAAGAAAACTAAAGAGTCTAGAAGTAGTATCTTGTAACAAAACACAAAACTGCCCCATAAGAAATAGAGCTATACATAAGCGTATATGTGTCTCATGATGACCATGTCCAAAAAAGCTAATGAATTGTAGCATGTCTAATGGAAGTCTTCGAAATATATAAAAAAAAAGTGGAAAAATAACCTTTAAACATTTAAAATTGGTTGTTCCCTTTGCTCTATAAAGGGCTTGTGAGAATGTTCTTGGTTCTTCCCATCCAAGAGCTCTAAGATGTGCCACTGACCATGAGCCATAGAAGTTCTCTCTTTATATAAGGATTTTGTTGTGTCATTACTTTCCCTGTAGACATGGTTGAAAGAAAGGTTTGTAAATATATCTGTAATTAAAAATACTTTCTTCAAAGATTGAAGCAAGATTTATGTTGTGACAATTTTGTGTTTTCCTCAGCCAGTTGATGACCACCATAGAATCCTCGAAGATATGAAGGTTTAAAATCCATTTTTCCCCAACAAACGTAAGAAGGAGATTTAAATCCATAAGTTCTGCATAGTTATTCGATCCCTATCGCAAACCCCACTTTAACTTAAAGATGTGTGTTGGAGAGAGATGGAAGAATCCACCTCCCCCACAATGATCTTTGTGTCTTTGGAGGCACCATCAGAAAAATCCCAAGGTCTTGAGGGATTTATTTGTTCTTCCACTACGTTCCTAGGGGGAGGTAGATATTTCTCTTGTGGAAAATGTGCTAGGATAGCTAGGATTTTGGCTACAATTATATCAGGAAGTGAGGCCTTTTCCTTGAATATAACAGTGTTTCTGGAAAGCCGGATTCCCCAAATAATGAGGAGGGGAAGTGCCTTGATTATTTTGTTCCTATGGTTCTGAACCCAAGACTTCCAGGCTTCTTCAATAGATGTTCAATGCCAGCTGCATGTTTGACCCAAAACAGATGAGACATTTTTCCAAGTTTGAAGTGAAAAAGGACATCCCAGAAAAAGATGTAGAGATGCTTCCTCATATCCCTTGCAAAGGGGACACCAACCCGACCCTTATAAAACGCTGAGTTTCATCCTATCCCAAGTAGGGACCTTTTTGCTTAAGAGGCACCACATGAAAAATCTAGCCTTAAGGGGGAATTTGGATTTCTTAATCCCCTTCCACCACCATTCAGGGACTTGTTGATGGAGAAAAGTTATCAGGAAAGAATAACCCTCTTTTGGAGAGTATACCAAAAAAGGATTGAGATGCCATAGAAGTTCATCCTCCTGATCTTTGATTCTGATATGGATTAACTTTAGGGACCGAATATAATCATTCCAAGGAACTGTAAAGTGTTCTTCCAGGTTCAGAGTTTGTGCATCTTGCCAACCTTGACTCCAGATCGAAGTTTGTTGTTCATCAACAATCTGGTTCAGGAGAAAAATTCCTCTCTCATGTACGTTGTCTATTAGATTTTGGGGGAGTAAGTGTTGACCATTTGTGCCAACCCAGGGATACCTACCCAGTCTGAGAGAGTTCCCTTTTCCCACCTTCCATTCCATCCCTTGACTGATAACATCAAAATATTTTACTAGAGATTTCCACATGATGGAACCGTTTTGATGACTTTTTTTCCGGTCTTCTTATCTGTTGAGCCTCATTTTTGTCACCTCCAATTGCCTTATCTTGTCCCATATCCTGACCAATTTTTCCTCATACATATGCACTATGTTTTTATTTTCCTCAACAGACATATATTTTAGCCATTATTGTGTACATATGAGGTAATTTATGTTTAATCATGATTTATGATGATTTATTAATGATTTGGATTGAATATTTGATGTTTTAAGCTCTCTAATTACTTTGAATGATCTAAGAAGACCTTATGAAAACATCCCATATTCATCTGGTACATTTTTTTGTGTTCATCCAGTACTCATCTTGTCTAGTACCAATTCTGCGCTCATCTGGTACCAATGTTGTGTTCGTCCGGTACCAACATCCACAACCGTTCGGTACTAGAAATAGTTTGAAAAAATGAAATGCTTCTAGAAGAAAATCGGGGACATGGATTTTTTCCAGAGAGATGTTTACATGAGGTCACGTGGGGAATAATTCACCCTGATCACATGTGTGGACCTCCACCTCAAGGGGAATGATTCTGCAAAAATTAGCAAAAATCTCAAACTGCCAACTTGCGCCTTGATTTCCCTGCAGATGGTATCAAATCTAGAATTTCTACAATATGGTTTTGGTATAGAATGTGAAAATTTGAGTAATGAGTGGACTCTTTTCCAAAATTCAAATTGGTATAGAAGATATGGGTGTATCTCTAACTCGAATCTTCCCAAATTGATGAAAAAACTAGATTTTTGGGATTTATCGTAAATTTGTAAAAATTGTTTTCTGAGTTTGGGGATTCAGTTTCATCCATTCCTCCATGGATTTTATGTATAAATAAGACCTCATCGGTATGAGGAGAGGAAGATGAATTGTTATGCTATAAGATTGGTTCTTGAAGGGAAGGAATCGTTATGTTGTAGGTTTGATTTTTGAAGATTGTTGATTGTACACCTACTTCTCAAGTAATGATATAAGTTGTAATTCATGGATTTCACGTGTATGTTCAATTATTCTTCTCTGTAAGTCTTTATTAATATTCCTTGTTGGTACGGAAAGGGCCCACCGACCTAATCAATGTAAGCTTCATTGTATTTTATTTATAATTATAATTCTAGATTTGTGTGTGTGTGAACAAAGTAATTATGTACTTAATCATAGCATTTAAAATTCAATCATGTTATATTTCAATGATACCTTTGATGACATACAATATAGATGTGTGATGACTTTGAGTGAGTAAGATTTTTATGTACAGTATGAGTGCAACGATTTATAAGTAGTTAATTTTTATTTCTGTGTGAGTATCATTTGCTAGATTAAACGTTTTAAATGCTTGTTGTACTTTGCAAAGCTAGGAACAAGTGGAGTCTCTATCTTTCACCATACATGAGCATGTAATGGAGCATCCCACTACACTTAGATTTATTTTCCATAATTGATTAGATTACACTTTTCAAACACAGACACAATCAAGACCTCCATCTCTCACCATACATGCACCTATAATGGAGTGTCTTCCTCTACCGGTTATTTCTTCTAGAATTGATTGATGCTTTCTTTTGAGAATATGCAGTGTGTTAATTGTTGTTAGTATAGATGTTGTAGGGGACATAGTCAAAGTTCATATTTATTCTTCATGAGCCTACAATGAACAAATTAGTCACCTGAGAAAGAGCTTAAATCATATGCTTGTCTATGAGTTTTTCTTTCTAATTTTTGAATTGTGTGAAGAGTGTTATCTTTGAAGTGTGAAAACAGAGTGTTGATTTTTAGATTGTTTTCTTATTTAGGATATAGTCATTAGGCATAGATAAACCACCTATTGCCGGCACATATAGTGTAACAACTCTATTGATTATGAATCTCGGTCGATAATTTATGTTTGGTAATATATTATGCATATAATTGCACCAACATTTTGGCCCCGTTGTCGGGGAGTTGTAAACGGTAATACGTAGTATTTGAATTAGGTTTGTTTAATGGTTTTGGATTGGTTTTATGGACGACCTAAGGGTGGAGAGAATATGGTAAGACTTGAGGGAAGAGACCACACATCCACTTTAGGGGGGCTGCTCCAAAGTTAGGTTTTCCTCTCCCTTTCATGCAAAAGTGTTTTTCTTTTAATGCAAGTGTGTTTTTCCTTATTTTATTCAAAAGTGTGTTTTTATTTATGCAAATTTAGTTTTATTTATAATGAGATAACTTATGCGAACCGATAACTTGGTGACAACAAGGTCCCAATAACGCAAGGAGATCAAGTTTGGTGTGTTTTGTTTTTGCAAATAGTTTTAATTTCTTAGTTTTAAAATTCAGATTTTTTGTGATAAATCATTTTTGGGGTGTTGTAAGAACCCCCGAGTACTAATTTGTGTTGCGAGACAGGGATCATCAACCAACTAGAGTAATTCACGGATGATCAATATCTTGAAGAATGTTCCTCCAAGAAATTTCTCACATTCTAGCAACAACTGGGATATCCACCTCTCAGGAAGAGCATATCTTGATAGGAGTAAATAATTTATTTGTCTCTGCACAAGAAGATTTAGAAGTCCCTTCAAATTCCTCTTGTAAATTTGTTGGGGGGACTAAAGAATCATGGATAGAATTCAATGGAGAGAAACCTTTGGAACTTGAGATTGAGGAGTTCTTAGCATGCCTCTCAACAGAGCCTATATGTACTCCAAAGACCAATCATCTTGAAGAAGATAATCTATGAAGCATGGAAAATGAGGACATGTTGTGTGACCTAAACAAAAAAGAGAAACAAGAATATCATGATCCTATTGAAAGATGATATTATTCAACATGATTGATCTTTGGAGTGTAAATTTTAAACCTGTGAAGTAAAGCAATGCATATAGATTCTTAAGCAAAACATAAATTAATCAATGGCGCATACACATAGTACACAGAGATTTATACCGAAAACCCTTAACAAGGAGAAAACCTTTCTACGCTTCATTGTATTCATTTCACCATTCACCATAAAATATATATACAATGTTTTTAGGTATTCTGTAGATACCAAAACCCTAATCCCTTAATCCAGGATTAATTTAGAAAACCGCTAAAAATAACAAATACTGCCCAAAAAAAAAATTTGGGGCACTGCCCCGAACGCTACATGGACCCCCCTAGGAAGCGCCCGATGCACATGACACAAAGAGGGATCATCAGACGCAGTTGTCGAATCTGAAGTGCCCACACACACACACATGCAAATAATATAACACATACCCAACATGGAGTACATATAGGCTCTACTGAGAGGCATGCTAAGAACTCCTCAATCTCAGGTTCTTAGCAGGTTCTTAGATGGTTCCAATTAGTTATCATGTTACACTACTCTTTTACTTTTCATTATTGTTTGATCTCATCATCAAAGAAAATGGTCCTTCATACTCCAGTATGCATTAAAAATTATCTTTTAAACCCGAGTATGAATATACTTCTAACCCTATTACGCACATGGCTTCATTGGAAGTATTCCTATACTTGAAGGACATTTCTTTTGTTCAATTAGAGTAGGATAGTAAATAAATGATGCATATATTTGCAATGCAACCTATCTTTCATAATTTTCATAAATGGGAATGTCAAAAGTTAACAAAGCAATCAGTTTAAGATCTTTTGATCCTCTAGTAGATTTCTTTCTAAAAGTTATGACAATTTTGTATGGAATTTTATGAGAAGGTAACCTCTTCATCCTCTGAATGCACACATAATAGTGGAAGGGTATTTTCAAAAGCAGAGAAGGAATCCTTGTCAACGAAAGAGAACACTTAATGGAGTACGTCATGACCTATTTCCTCAAATTTCTTTTTTTTTCCTTAAGTTGTTAAAAAAAGATGCGTTTGTGCTTTATCATTACCTATCTATTTTAAGACCACTATTTCACAAGGATGATCGATTTAGTGATCTTTTTAATGGAAATTGAAACTGAATGTTAATTCCAGACTATTTTATTCATAGCTAATAATTTTTGGTCAAATAAATCATGAATAATGTATGCATTCTTCAACTTTTGACATTTTCCCCGAATTTTCTATTTCTAAGAATGAATAAAAATCTAGTTTTAATTAGTTCTATTGGTTTGTTTTTAGCAGTTGTTCATAGCCCTCTCAGCAACCCTCCTTATTTTTTTAGCATCTCACATTGTGTGCATGAAGGCATGTGAAACCTCAGGCATGGGGGAGTGGTTGTTGGGACCTTCATATTCTTTTCAGCTTCTCTCAACAAGTCCAAATCAACATGTTCAGTGCTGGAAGTTGCTAGTCATTTCCATAATTCTGGTACCAATACCAAATTTATGCATTAGTTACCTACATAATTCTGCCCACAATACACATAAGCATGAAACTCAGAGTATTCCAATCACACTGTGAGGTCTGCAGAATCCTATTCCGGTATTGTTATGTTCTAGTACTGTAGAATATTATTCTGGTATTGTTATGTTCTGGTACTGTAGAATCCTATTCATGTACTGTTATGTTCTGGTGCTACAAAATCTTTTTACGGTATTGTCTTGTTCTAGTACTATTTTGTTCCGGTACTGGAGAATCCTATTCCAGTACTGTTTGGTTCCGGTATTGTAGAATCTTGTTCCAATACTGCAGAATCATGTTCTGGTACTGTTATGTTCCGGTACTGCAAAATCATGTTCCGGTACTGTCTTGTTCTGATACTATCTATTATGGTACTACAGAAACATGTTCCGATACCAGTTACCAATCTAGTATTGATGCCAAAGTGATATGATATTTGTCCTTTGCTTAACATTTTTTTTACTTCAGGTAATCGGAGGTATGGGCTAATCTCTTCATGTTCTTTCTATCAAGGATCATTTAAGTCTTGTGTTGAACTGTTCTTTACTCTCATGTACATATTCCTCCTACATTGCTACACTCACCCTTAAATTAATCATCCTTGCTATCCTTTAAGAATATATTTTCACATTTAGCTCTATATGATAATGGGTGCACATGTCTTATTACCTATTCATTATGAAAAAGTGATTAATAATTTCCATATCCATTGAAAAGTGGTGACACCATTATTTCTAATACTAACCTAGTTGATTCAACAAGTTCTTACCCAATTTTATCTTTACAAGTTTCTCTTGGGAGGTATTGATGAAAACCTCATGTGGTGGACCGCCCTTGCAAAACCTCAATGAACTTTCATGAGAACCCTAATAGGATTAACTAGAGGGACCTCTTAGTCATTATCCGAGATGTTCCATTATACATTGAATAGTTGCGATTTAAGGCTAATGTGGATGGTGTCACCCTTGGGATGATTGCAAGTAATTAATTATGTGCCTAATAACTCTAAAACACTCTTGTACCACCTGCCTTCCTTATACTCTAAAGTTGTCAATGAACAGTATACATCATTCTAAATATTTTGAGTAATATAATAAAAAGAAAGTATCAGGAAGTACAAGTAAACTCGTCGAGGTACTGAACAGGAATGTTGGCAGCGGGGCCATGCTTGTATGGTACTAAGGTAAACCCGTCGGGGTACTAAACAGGCCTGCTGGCAGTGAGGCTATGCCAAGTAAGGGAGTTGAAAAACATAAATTGGCACACCTAAAACTAAACAAAAATCATTGGGTCTCATTCTGAAGCAATCATTATCAAATCAAGGCTAGGATATGACCTTTATATCTCTCAGATGATTTTCTTAAGAATCTTCAAGTATCCAGTTTAGGATTCTATCTTTAAAATAAATAGGTTTGCATGAAAGTGGGACCCTCAGTATATGTAATTCACCCTACCTAAGCAAGAAGAGCTTCATCTCTATAAACTTGGATAAGAGATGAGTTAATCATCTTGGGATGTATTCTTTTATGGGTTCCTCTCTTCAAATGGGATCTAAACTATGCTTATATCACTTTTATTTTAAAAGTAATCTAGCCAGGGGGCCTATTAGTCAAATTCATTATAAAAACTCTTGGCCACTATCCTATAATCATATTAGAGTCACATCCAGCCCTTTCTCATAATTATGGTCCACAATAGATTGGATAAGACTTAACGTCAAATCACTAATAGATCTAATTTATTACTCATGACCCCACTTTTCTATCATAACTACTTTGCCATGGGTAAGAAGTTTGAAGCAGAGGCCAGGAGGTTTATATTGTATAGAAAGTTACTTAAAAAAGAACTTAAGGAGATGAATAAGGGTGGAACTTCAGGGAGTGATTGATCGAGTGAGGAGTACCATCAATTTTGAAATTTTGAAGATCATTGTTGCAGGAGGACATGCAATGGATAAGGCATGGGGGAAAAGTTGAGCCTCATTTTTGTCACCTCCAATTACCTTATCTCGTCCCATATCCTGACCAATTTTGCCTCATACATATTCACTATGTTTATATTTTCCTCAAAATACATGTTTTTTAGCCATTGTTGTGTACATATGAGGTAACTTATGTTTAATCATGATTTATGATGATTTGTTAATGATTTGGATTGAATATTTGATGTTTTAAGCTCTCTAATTACTTTGAATGATCTAAGCAAACCTTATGACAATAAACCCTATTAATCCGATACATGTTTCTACGTTCATCCAATACTCAGCTCGTCATGTACCAATGTTGTGTTCGTCTGGTACCAACATCCACAACCGTCCGGTACTAGAAATAGTTCAAAAAATTGAAATGCTTCTAGAAGAAAATCAGGGACATGGGTTTTGTCCAGAGCGATGTTTACATGTGGACATATGGGGCAGAATTCACCCAACTCACATGTGTGGACCTCCATCTCAGGGGGAATGGTTTTGTAAAAATTAGCAAAAATCTCAAACTGCCAACTTGCATCTCGATTTCCGTGCAGATGGTATCAGATCTAGAATTTATACGATATGGGGTTTTTCTAGAATATGAAAAATTGAGTAATTTGGAAGAAAATTTTCCAAAATTCGAATTGGTGTAGAATATATGGGTGGATCTCTAACTCAAATATGCCCAAATTGATGAAAAACCTAGATTTTGGGGATTTATCCTAAAATTGTAAAAAATGTTTTATGAGTTTGGGGATTCGGTTTCATCCATTCCTCCATGAATTTTATGTATAAATAAGACCTCATAGGTATGAGGAGAGTAAGATGAATTGTTATGTTGTAAGATTGGTTCTTGAAGGGAAGAAATGGTTATGTTGTAGGTTTGATTTTTGAACATTGTTGATTGTACACCTACTTCTCAAGTAATGATATAAGTTGCAATTCATGGATTTCACGTGTATGTTCAAATATTTTTGTATGTAAGTCTTTATTAAGCTTCCTTGTTGGTATGGAAAGGGCCCACCGACCCAATCAAGGTAAACTTCATTGTATTTTATTTGTAATTATAATTCTAGATTTATGTGTGTGTGTGTGTGAACAAAGTAATTATGTACTTAATCATAGCATTTAAAATTCAATCATGTTATATTTCAATGATACATTTGATGAAATACAATATAGATGTGTGATGACTTTGAGTGAGTAATATTTTTATGTACAGTATGAGTGCAACGATTTATGAGTAGCTAATTGTTATTTTTGTGTGAGTATCATTTGCTAGATTAAACGTTTTAAATGCTTGTTGTACTTTGCAAAGCTAGGAACAAGTGGAGTCTCTATCTTTCACCATACATGAGCCTGTAATGGATCATCCCACTACACTTAGCTTTCTTTTCCAGAATTGATTAGATTACACTTTGCAAACACAGACACAATCAAGACCTCCATCTCTCACCATACATGCACCTACAATGGAGTGTTTTCCTCTACCGGTTATTTCTTCTAGAATTGATTGATGCTTTCTTTTGAGAATATGAAACATGTCAATTGTTGTTAGTATAGATGTTGCATGGGACAGATTCAAAGTTCATCTTTCTTCTTCATGAGCCTACAATGAACAAATTAGTCACCTAAGCAAGATCTTAAATCATATGCTTGTTTATGAGTTTTGCTTTCTAATTTTTGAATTGTGTGAAGAGTGTTATCTTTGAAGTGTGAAAACAAAGTGTTGATTTTTAGATTGTTTTCTTATTTAGGCTATACTCATTAGACATAGATAAACCACCTGTTGTGGGCACATATAGTGTAACAACTCTATTGATTACAAATCTCGATCGATTATTTATGTTTGGTAATATATTATGCATATAATTGCACCAACATTATCCAATCCACCATTGATTATGGACTAATATATTTTTGCAAAACAACCTTTGACCATAAATTGTTGGAAGAGATAAGTCTCCACCATATATTAGCAACGAGAGTGGCGGAGAAGTAGTGTACATTTTTTAGGCCCCATCCCCCCAAAATCTTTGGCAGTGCCATAGAATCCCATTTGATCCATTGCATCACAAAACTCTCCTCCTGGCCACCCCAAAGAAATTTAAAGCAAAATTTCCTTATTTTCTCTAGAGTTCCTTTTGGGATCCAGACCATAGATAACTAGTAGACTGGAATTGCCTCAAGGAATGATTTTACTTGGATCAACCCGCTTGCTCTAGATAACCACCTGAAGCTCCAATATTTTAACCTTTTTTCAAGCTTTGATAATAACCAATTCCAGTCCGCTCTGGTATAGGAATTTAGTTTTAGATGAAATTCCAGGTATTTTAATCCTTCATCAAGTGGCTTTTCCAAATAAGGAAAAATACCTTTATAAAATAGAACTTCTTTTGGTTTCATTAGGTGAGTAGAGAACGTGGATTTTGACATGTTTATTAGCATGCATGTAGCCCTGTTAAAAAGGTCTAGAATGGAGCTCAATTTTTTAACATCTCCCCTTAGTCCATTGCATAAAATTAGTACATCATCAACAAACAACAAGTGAGTGAGGCAAAGTAGATGGGTAAGAGGTATACCAGCAAAGGTTATAATGTTTTTTTCTTCCAAAAGAGCCCTGCTTAATCCCTCTGCCACCAATAAGAAAATGAAAGGGGATAAAGGGCATCCCTGTCGAAGTCCTCTCTCACCTTGGAAGAAAGGGGAAGCTACTCCATTTATGATAACTACAAAGTAGACCGAGGAGATGCATCTCATGACCCAATTTATAAAAGGAATACCAAATCCCAGGTGAGTGAGAAGCATTCTTAAGAAAAGACAATTGACTCGATCATATGCCTTGGAGAGATCAATCTTTAGCACTGCCCCTTTTTGCTTTTGTGTCTTTATGTTGTGTAGGGCTTCCTGGGTGACACCAATTGCTTCATGGATCTATCTTCCTTCCAAAAAACCAAAATGTTCTTGAGATATTGATTTAGAGAGGATGGATTTTATTCGTCTGCTTATGATTTTTGCAATAATTTTATAGATACAATTGCACAATGAGATGGATCTATAATCATCTAAGCTATCAGGGGCATCTTGCTTGGAAATTAAATCTTTGAAGGTGGCATTAAAAGGGGGATGAATAAAACCATTGACTCTTGATTCTTCTATGACTTTGAGGAGGTCCAAGCTAATGAGTTCGAAAAGACCTACAAAAAAGTCCATAGACCACCCATCTGGACCCAGGATTTTATATTTTTGGAAGTTATGTAGAACTTGTTTTAATTCTGCTTCAGATACCTCTACCATAAGTTCTGCATTCTCCTCCTCTTTAACAAAACATTGGAACAATAGTGCCATCTGTAAGACTACGTCAATGGAAACTCTTCTATCAGCTGAGTACATAGATTTAAAGTGGGATGAGCCTGGCCTAGCCATATATTCAAAGGAGGATAGTAATCTTCCTGACTGATATTTGATTCCCTAGTTAGTTTTTTTCATTTTCCTACCTTTTGCATAAACTTGTAATAATTTTATATTCTCATCACCACTGTGCAGCCAAAGTGCCCGACTTTTTTGTCTCCATTCTTCTTCTCTAACTTGTAGTAGTTCCCTTTTGTTTTTATCCAAGGATAATAGTATCTCTTTTTGTTTTGGATTGGAAAAACCTGCTTTGTCAGAGTCATATAAGGATTGTAGGGCAGCTTTTGTCTGGATTAAGTCTTATTTTATCTGTTTCTTTCTCCTTTTTTCCTAGGATTTTGTAGTCGTTTTTAGTTCTTTTAAATTCCTTGCAAAATGAACAACTGCCCTTTTTGAGTGACCAATGGGCATCCAAAATTCCTTTACTAGATTTAGGAATCTCTCCTATTTTAACCAAGTAGAATTAAACTTAAAGGGGCTTGTCGGTTTTCTAGAGGCTCCCGCTATTTCTAGGAAAATTGGGAAATGGTTAGACTCCCCTCATGAACCAATCCATTGTCTGAAAAGGAGGGGTTCTTCCACCAACATGCTAGATATCAAGAAATGGTCCAACCTCTTTGCAATATAATCCTCTCCTAGCCTCTTATTTCTTCGTGAAGGACCTAATCTAATAGATTCAATATCAATTAACCCTGCTTCATCCAACTTATGCACAATGAAATCTCATAGAGAGTCTACCTGGGACATATGTCCCCAAGATTCAACCGCCCCTATTTAAAAATTTAGATCTCCACCCAAGATGAGAAAAGTGTCTTTTAAAAACGTTTTTTGTAGGAGGGCACTCCAGAACTGAGGACGATCTTGAGTGGGCCCATAAATATTTATGACAATAAATGATCTCCCCAATTCTTCAACGAAGATTTTTATTCCTTGACACGCAGTGAAACCCCAAGAGTTTTCAAGCTTGATGATTTTTGGGTTCCATCCCATAGCCATTCCTCCCAAGCGAGCAATAATATATGATCCAAAGAAAGACCAACCTTTTTGAATCTTTTCCAGCATCTGGACAACCACTGCCTGTTCTTCGACGATTTCTTGAAGTAAAACGACATTAGGCTGTGAAAGCTCCAACAACCTTTAGAGGGCAAGATGCTTTGAGGGGCTCGTTAACCCCCTATAGTTTAAAGAGATCAATTTCAATTGGGAAACCATTCTAGGGGTGGATTTTCTCTAAGTTCCCCAGAGATAGAGAGTTGATGACCAACTGCCACATCAATGGTTGCTTGAGATTGTGCTTTTGATAAGAAATATTTTCTTCCTCTCCCTTTTTGTGAAGAAACCAGAGAAGGGTTTAAACCCAGACCAAACGGAGGAGGGATCGGGTGGTTTGTAGAGGGAATCAAATGAAACTTCAAGTTGTAGCAAATGGAATCTTCGTTAGAAAGAAAAGAGGAGTCTTGGCTTTGGGAGATGGGCATAGATTCAGGGGGAGACGAGAAATTTTCAAAGGAAATATTGGAAAGGGGAGGGCCTGGGGAGAAAGGCATTGGAGTTTCCATACAAATGAGAAGGGAGGGAAGTTTTTTCAACTTATTTAAATCCATAAAATTATGGGAAAGCTCACAGCCTATACATATTTCTATATCTAATACAAAATAATTCGGAGCTCTCTCTAGGTTTATTCCTTGATTATCTATGCTAATTACAACTTTGATATACTAGCCTAGTAACCATTGCACTCTAAAAACATTCACTGATAAGAGGAAGAAAAATCTTGCATATTTGAGACCCTTCCATGTTGCAGAGGTCCTTCTTTAGTATCCATGGGTTTGGTGCCACGGTATTTGATTCCATTGACAACATTACCTTCACAAGGATTTTAGGTACCATGACTAATTGATCTAGAGACCGAGTCATGAGGGTAAACATGTGTCCTTAACTGTTGGAATTCAAGCTCCATCGCATCCATACGATGAGTTAAGGAGACCATGGTGATTTTGAAATCCCCCATTTTTGCTGAGAGATGTTGGAGTATAGAACAATTGGCCTATGAAATTTCCTTAAGATACATGTGAATATTCTTAAAGTTATTCTAGGAGGGTTCCATTGTTACCCAATGCAACCACAAAAACATCCTTCCCCCAGAGAATCCAACCTCAATTCCGCAAATAACAGTTCTATGAATTTTAAAGTTGTGAAAATAAAAGGCTTGAGAGAAATAACAAGCATTGTATGAAACTAGAGTCAAGTAATGAAAAACAAGGAGAAACTTATAATCAACAAACAGAGCTGACAAAAAGCGATCCCTTTCCATTGAAGTTCATACCTTAACTTTGAATGTTAGTGACCATATCAGCATTGACCCCCTCAAAACCACCAACCGACTGGCGCAGTGACCTGGAACTCAACACTCAGACAGGGGTAGAAACCCTCCTAAATAACGATGGAGAAAAATCCATGACCATAGCTTGCATACTACATAAGAAATCGAGGAGGCTCATATGAAATTGAATTCCCGCATAGGTGAAATAAAACTTCAAGTGTGCGTGAGGGAGTGCCCAAGGACCAATGGGACATGCCATGTAACATCCCCAACCATCCAAGTTGAGCCACACCACACAATTGTTTTTCCTATGATACCATTAATAACTAAATTCGTTGCATATGAATATAATTATGTAGTTCTACAACATATAATCCATGCATAAACATACACAATTACAACATAATATATTTAAACACATAAATACACTTATGTTTTAATTAAATCAGTGACTGGTTGTAGACCTTAGATGTTTCTCCCAACCATAGAATTTATTGTTCATAAATTCTCAACATCGAGTCACCCCTGAGCTAGGGCTATGACTCAACCAATGAAAAGCTTACATAAGCCAAACTAAGGTCTGACCAACAACAAAATAAATCACAGGATCATGTGTCAAATCCAGCAACAGTTCCCAACTCAGAGTCTGTCCTTCCCTAGGAAGTGTACCCCTTCTCTGCTCAGCAATCCTTTGACTGTCCCACTTCCCTTCCAGAGCTTTAACAAAAGGTTGTCCAGGAATTATCAGAGCTCTATGGCACCTAGAACACAAGGTTTCTCAAATATTTCAACACTCACCAACCTAACACACAAAGAAACTATCCCCAACAATTCTCTCACCCAAGGAGAATTATTCACAGGCCTGACAACCTGCTTCTTCAACCCAAACCCCCAAGGATTTACTGGATAACAATTAGATTCACATATGTCTCAACAAAGGTACAGATGATGGAATGTTGGAGTGAATGATGGAATTACATTGATTCCCAACAATATATTTGCATGTTCTTAACTTGACACTTGTCACCTTATGAACTACCTTTGACCCCACGTGGTGATTCATTCCCAACGTGTAGGAACTTAACATAAAATAATATCACATGATTTTTTACTTTAGGAATAATATTATAAAATTCCCTTGGCTTAAGCCCCCATTGACTTAGCCCCTCTTCCTATACCCTTAGCCGCATTTCCCTCTTGTGGAGTCCTATCCCCCCATACTCTTTTTGTTTGACTTGGTCTGCATTAGTGATGGATTTTACTAATATCATTGAGTGTGATTACATCTTACAATTGTTAGGCTCTCTAGCCTAAATCACACAGGAACTCTGGCCTCAAAATACATATACAAAGGCACTCTAGCCCAAACATCTTGGCTCACCAACCTATAAAGCATATGTGTATTTATAATTGGGGTTTGCCCTAGGGGTATTACATTCCCCTCCCCCTTATTTATGCATTGTCCCCAGTGCATTATATACACATGTACAAGCATAAATCTTCAAAAATCTCCAAAAAGATGTAGGTAATCCTCCTACATGGCATCCTCATGCTTCCAAGTTTCATCTTTGGGACCGTAACAGGTCCACTAGACCTTTACTAGTTCTATTGCTCGATTCTGGAGTAGCTTGACTTTCATGTCCAATATGCACATCAGCTGAGCTCAAAATTCGCCTTCTTGCTCCACCTGAATCACATTCCAATAAATTACATGATTAGCATCAGGAATATACTTTTTAAGCAAAGAAACATGAAACACATCATGTATGGACATGGATGTAGGCAGTGCAAGCATGTATGCAACATGACCAATCCTTTATAGGATCTAAAATGGTCCACAATATCTTGTTTCTAGCTTTGGAAAGCTCCCCAATTTTAGTGAACTCTTCTTAGCTTTCACTTTCAAGAAGACGTGCTCGCCCACTTTAAAGTCTATGTGCATTCTTCCTTTGTTTGCATAACTTTTTTTTTGTCATGTGAAACCTTTAAATTATTCTTTATTTTTACCATTTTCTCTTCCATTTCTCTGAGCAACTCTAGCCCAACTATTTCTCTGTCTATTGGGTTGTCTCAACTCACTGGTGTGTTTCACTTTCTGGCATATAATACTTCAAATGGGCTTGTAACACCCTGTTTCCCCCAAATTTGTAATTAATCCTAATACAGGAATTACCATGCTAAAGCATGATGAAAATGTAAATAACATTATGAAGTTATATTACAGAACTGCTAAGAGGGGATGTGCAGAAAAAGAGACCACGATAGCGGTGGAAGGCACCGAAAAGGTGGCGTTAACTTCCACCGAGAATTAAATACCGTATTTGGACTCCACTGGCCCGGAGAACCAAAAGCGGCTCGCTGGCCCTGAAAATTAATGGCTCGCAGACTGGTAGGCGGATGGCTTGATGAGGGATGGGATGGTGAGCCGCCCATCCGTAGAGCCGTCAGGCCTGATCAGTGCGAGGGAAATCGCGCCACACGCAACCTCGCGAGAGGATAAGGCGTATGGCAGAGGCGATTGAGAGGGCAGACGCGAGGGGAACTCTGGTAATTTTCTACGCAGAGTGAGTGATCGCAGGAGGAAGGATTGCAACCTTCGCTCCTGGGCACTGGCAGACAAAGAGACGCAGGTCTCAGGACATCATGGTCTCATCTCGGGGGTGGCTAGTGGTAAATCCAATAGGAGTCGCTACGCCTACGGTTGGGTGGAAACGAGCACCCCTCTCAGCAGTTGCTTCCATTGCTGAAGTTATTTTGATAAGTATTTTGCTTATATTGCGTTTTGACATTTATAT
>SNQJ01S0013607.1:0-13870 GCA_010110895.2 Picea sitchensis
CAATTGAAGGGAAAAGGGTATGTGGATTCCATAAACCTAGAATATTATGGAATCCACATACCCTTTTCCATAGAATATACTAACTATATCCAAAAACCAAAGACATGAAATATGGTACTACACATATTATAATATATTATCAATGAAAAAACAAGCTAAATGAAATTTGGACATTTGAAAAAAAATTTACAAGTTAAATGAGTACATCAATAAAAAATAACATATTAACCTTGCAAGTTCAAAATCTGAGCTATGTAGATCGAGAATTGGATTTGTTCAACCAGTGGGTGACGGAAAAAATAAACAGCTCAAACAAAAGCCAAGAACAATGTCGCAACTATAGCAATTGTGTCGCAAAGTCACTTAAAGTCACGTATATATAGATAAAATAGTCAACTAGCCATTAACACCGACCAATGAGATAGGAAAAAATTTCGTCGATATTGCCACGAAAGTTTGTCGCTATAGTGATGAAAATCCCAACTAGATTTAAATAAGATTTTCGTCAATATTGCGATGAACTTTCATGGCAATAGTGACGAAAGTCCCGCCCTGTTTAAAAAAAAATATGAAACTAGTTGAAGCATCGAAAAATTTCATGGAATAATCTGCCCATATGTAGTAGTGACTATATGGATACAACCAGAAGGAGGATACAACCCCCTATGTTCTCTGGATACAACCGGAAGGTGGCTACAACCACATGTCCTTGCCCCGTCCAACCGCCCTGATGTAGAAGTAGAATGATGGAACCACTATCACACTATCACTGTGAGATATACTATTGTAAACTTGTACCACTCAACCTGTAATCAACTTGTAAAAACCTGTACCAATAACCTGTGACAACACGTACCATACATCAACCTGTACCTCAACTTGTACCATAAACAAATTCATCAGCCATGCACCAAACCTGTACAAATAACCTGTCACAATAACTTGTCTAAATAACCTGTAATCAACCTGTACCATAAACAAGTGCATCAACCATGCACCAAACTATACCTCAACCTATACCATCAATGAGAGCATCAAACATGCACCAAATATGTAACATYCATGCATCAAATACACATAAACTATGAATCATCAAGATGTACCAACATCATCAACTATACACCTCATGTATGTGCCAACTCATCAACTACTTGTTTCAACCATGTACCCAACATGTACCTCAACCATATACCAAATACATATACCAATATAACCATCAAAAGTTCTCTAGCAATACATCATGTTATCCATAAACAAATACCATAAACCCTTACATCAAACCATGTTCCATAACCTCACTTTTATGTACCCTCAAGGATGTATCATTCATAACCCAGCCATATTTCAATACCACTAACAAGTGTCTCTCACAATGCACCACAAGATATTCCAATAAATCAAACTAAGTGCACTGACAATATACTTCAATAGATCTTCCTCAAAACCATTCTACAACAAGCCCTAAAATTCCAAGAGGCCACCCAACAAATTTACAAGGAAAACCCTCAACTAGATTCATAAGTTCAACACTACACATATGAAAACCATACCTTTTTATTCTTGTAGTGTTTTGTTTTCGCGATTTTTCTGCCGTGGTTTTTCTGCAACACTTTTTTTGCCGCGGTTTTTCTGCCACACTTTTCCTGCCACACTTTTTTTGTCGCGGTTTTTCTGCTACACTTTTCCTTCCACGATTTTCCTACAGCAATTTTTCTGCCGCACTTTTATTGCCATGATTTTCTTGCTGCACTTTTCTTACCGCACTTTTTCTATCGCAGTTTTCCTGCCACGATTTTTTTGCCGCGATTTTTTTCTACATTTTTCTCTATCAATAATACCTGCCCAAATAACCTTTCACAAAATAGATATTCAATTATATTCAATAGGTGATTAACTGATATACCTTTGTCTCTTTATCATACTTTCATGTAGCTTCCTCAAGGGGTTACCTTCTAACCATCTTAACCCACTTTCCTTATTTTAAGGCTAACCCACTTCTAACCACTTGTCCACTTAGTAATTTCTCCATTAAATTTATTATTTAAATAATTTATTTTGTATGCACTTTGAATTATAGTACACTCATCACTTCACTTTATTATTTAAATAATTTATTCTTTGCAACCACTTTGACTACTTTGACCTTTTGGGGCTTCTAGATGACACATGAGGGTTCTTCAACTTCACATCTCCATAACTCTCTAATCGTGAGGAGTTATGTGATGTTCCACATACCACCATAAATGGAATGACATTTACTATCCATATAGAATAGTCTTACCTGCAAATATATCAAAACTCATACCATTATGCATCAACCAAACTTGGGTCCATTACCCAAACCTTTGTGATACCGGAATTCACTACCAGACTTTCTTCAAGGGTTGACATCAATGACAACCAACCCAATTAATCAACAATCTCCCCCTTTGGCATTTATGGAAACACTATGATGCAATATTGAAGTCATGTCATTCTATACTGAAGTCATATCATTCATGCTCTTCCTGTATTATCACAATAGATTGGAATGAGATCATCATACTCAACCTGTATATCTGTTAGAGTTTGTTTCATACATAGAACTTGTGTACAACATGTTTTTGTTGCAATATATTCTTCTTCGGACGTAGATAAGGATATTGATGATTGTTTCTTGCTTAGCCATGATACTAAATAATCACCCAAGTAGAATGCTACTCCACTAGTGCTTCATTGGTCATCAATGAAACCTACCCAATATGCATCTATGTAGGCAATAAGTGATCGATGTTTCCTTTTGGATACCATAATCCAAACTCTTTTGTTACTTTGAGTTATCTGAAAATCCTCTTCACTGCTAATACATGTGATTCCTTTGGTGCTGCTTGAAATCATGCCACTTGTACAACTTCCTACATTACATCTGGTCTAGATGTTGTCACATATAGTAAGTTATCAATAATTGACCTGTATTGGCTCTGGTCTGTAGTCTTTGAATCATCATCTTTGTTCAACTTGCAACTGGTTTGCATATGAGTGGTAACTGGTTTGCAATGTTCCATTCTGAACCTTTTTAGCATTTCTTTGATATACGTAGTTTGATAAATAAAAATTCCTTGGTTTCTTTGACATATCTGAAGACCCAGAAAGAAGGATAGTTCTTTGAGTAATGACATTTCAAATTCACTCTGCATATCCTTTGCAAATTTATGCCTTGATGTAGAGGTTGTTGTATGTACCTCCTTTTCTGAACCTTGCCTGTTGTATATTTTTATCCAGTCTAGAGTACCATGCTCTAGGATATTGTTTTAGACCATACAATGCCTTCTTCAATTTACACGAATAATCTATGTTCTCTGACAACTGAAATTCTTCTGGTTGTTCAATGTAGACTTCTTCTTCAAGTTCCCCGTTAAGAACGATGATTTCACGTCCATCTGATTCATCAATTGTTACATTGATGCTTTGCACAACTTTTTTTGATATCATATTGTAACACTTGTATTATTTCCTTGTACTTGAGTAACCAACAAGTACTCCTTTGTACACACGAGATTCAAACTTTCCCATTCTTCATTCTTCTCTTTTGATGTAGCATTTGCTTCCAAATATTCTGACATGCTTCACATTTTCTGGTCTTCCTTTCCATAGCTCGTAGGGAGTTTTTTCATTGTTGTTTATGATAATTACTCTGTTTTGAATGTGAACTTATGTATGCACTGCATGTGTCCAAAACATATCAGTCAATTTGGAATCCATTAGTATTTTTCGATCCATTTCTTGTGTAATTAACATCAATAATGTTCCTTTTTCTCTGAACCACTCTTTGAACCAATATATGAATCCATTCTCTCGTCCACTGACATATATATGTCCAAACCTGCTAAGTGTTCTTACTAATTCATTTCTGTCCATACTTTCCAATACTCTACTACACAAATTTCCATAATGATGACCCATTTATTACTACACTATTATGAAGTCTTCACCACTACAACTATCAAACTATACATCTGCTAATTGACTGCTTTGAATCTGTCTACTCAAACTCTGCAAGATGCTCGAAGGATGGTTCTTTGGTCTGTCATAGCTATCGCATAGACTCCTCCTGTCTAATATTCATGTTACCTGGGAGTCTCTAAGTTGGATGGATCAGAACAATTCCTACTCTGATGTGTATTCATAATCATCTTCATTGGTAGATTCATCATCTCTATGAGCTATGGCTTATTTCTTTCTATCTGTGGATTCATCTTTCACTACAATTACTGAAAGTACAATCTCTTGAACCTGTTCCTTATTTACCTGTCCTTCTTTTCTTTCAGTTATTTTCCAAACCTTTATGTATCTGACATCTTTCTTTTTCTCTGTAGAATTTTCTTCATCTCATTTTATTTCCAATCTTGTGATCTTTGGGACCTGGTCTTTGTTCACATGTTCTTCGCGTTTTCTTATCCATGCTTTCTTATATTTGATATCAGTGTTCTCTTTAATGGAAGTATTGATCATGCTTCTACAATCACTAGCTATGGGTCCATAGTTATGACATTTGTAACATTCAATGTTATGTGGGGCCACATAGGCACTTGTTTCTTGAACATTTCTTTTATAATCTCTGCAATCTGCAACCTTATGTCCAAAATTAGTACAATAAAAACAATGACCATAAAAGAAATTTGCATACCTTAGAGTGAATGATCTTCTTTGTGGTGTAGTCCTTCTGAAATTCTTCCTTGACTGATCATGATCATGATTGAAGCTTCTTTGTGGATTGAACATGGATGGTCTTCTTGAATATGTATCTTCAATAGTTTTCTTAGATTATGGTTGACCATGATTCCTTCCTTTGAGTACTTCTGCATAACTCTTTCTATTTTCTTCATTCTTCTTTTCTAGCAACCTAGAGTGCTTCTCTTCATTCTCTATAATTGATTTGGATGTTTCTATCTCTTCAACTTTCTTGTTGATCTTGACAATTTTATTTCTCAATGTGACAACTTCCTCTTCAAGGTTCTCAACCTCTTCTTCTTTATTCATTATATGAGACTTCATGACTTCTTCTATTCTTTTCGCTTCTTCACATTGAATTTTTAATGTGATTATTTATTTTTCAAGTCCTTTCTCTTCTTGACCAAACTTTGTCTCAAGATGATTTAGATCGTTAGTTATTTCCTTAAGATGATTTGTCAATATCTTCTCTCTCATTTCTTCTTCTTCCTTCTATGCTGCTATGTTGGCTTCCAAATGTTTCTTTTGATATTCAAGATTTTCTTCGATCTTTCTCACTTCTTCTAGATGAGTTCATAAGTTCTCGATGACCTGTTGGGATTCTTCAAAAAAGTGAACACTTTCCTTTTGTTTCATCAATTCTTTCTTGAGTGACTTGTTTTTTTCTCTCAGTTCATCTAAAGCACTAATCAATTCTTCTTCATAATTGTCTTCATTTTCAATTGGTTTTTCTATATCATTTCCTTAATGGCATTCTATTTCAAGATGTCTGTGTTTTTCACAATTAAATAAAAACAACATACCTCTGGTGATTATGTACTCTTCATCTTATGAATCTGTTTGACATGGTGAACATAATTCTTCTTGATCTATATTTGCATCTTCTTTGGCATTTTCTGAATCTACGATGGGTGAAGAATATATGTCATGTAACTTTGTTGGAGTTACTTCACACACACCTAGGATTTCTTTTTCCTAAGGTTTTTCCTTGTTTATTAGTCATTATTCAGTCTCCTATATTTTAGGAAGAATATTCCTCTATGAAGAATATTCTCTTCAGTTTGATCAGTTGAGTGGAGTCTAGATGCTACATTGGGATTATCACCATGCAGCATTGGGATCATCACCAACTAATGTGCATTTTCCTTGGGATCATCACCAGACTAGCGCATTACTCATGATTCCCTGATATCCTCCTCACTTCACTATGTTTCAGTCAGTTAACTGAAGACTGATAAACTAGTTAACTCGGACTAGGTGCCAGTTCACACCCGTAACTGCATGAGAGACTAGACTAAGTGGCCGTTTACTCCCGTAATTGTTGTTGTGTGTCCAGATCATTCTATACCACCACTATGGCTCATTATTTACTCATGTATCCTAAATCTATTGTAAATTATTAACTCTTTGAGTGTGGAATACGGTTAATGAGAATTCTTCCATTCTTTCTCTCTTGCTTCTTCTTTTTCAATTTCTCTCTGCAAATGTGTGTAGTATTTTCTAGCTAGATATATTTTGTGCAGGTTCAACACATTTGAATGGTATCAGAGCCGACAAACTTCTAAGCAAAAGATACACCAAAATAGTTTTTGCAGGTACTGAAGATTGAAGAATGTAGAAAATATGGAATATATGTTTTACCCACCGGTAATACTTCTCACGCCTCATAACTATTTGGAGTGGAAGAAAAATATTATACTTCTTCTCATAAGTAGAGGCTTATACCAAATAACCATGGCAATGGAAGTAGAGCCTAATTCCACTCATGAGAAAAATGACTTTCTCAATAGACAAGATATGGCCATAGGATTTATCTGCTTGTCTATTTCTGCAGAAATTCTCCACCAAGTATGTGATGTCTCACAAGAATTCACTCCAAATGAATTATGGACCATATTGGAGGCTCTATTTGGGAATAAAGAATATTGTGAATATTTAATGCAAGAGGTTGAACATATAGAGCCAGAAGAGAATCCATTAGAAGATCAAACCTATTATTATGAAGAGTCTTCTACAAAAGTATTTTCACAAATTTGTATTCCATTCATTGAAGATGGTGTCTACTCCATTTCATATTTGTTTTATGAGTTTCATGTGGAAGGTATATGGAATGCATCTCAGGAGTCACATCCAGACACTTTTCCATGTGCAATGCATGCATCTCGGGAGACAAAAAGGGATCCGCACACATCAGACTCAATTATGATATTTTCTAAGATAAATTTGCAGAAACAAATTGGATATTTGAATTCCTCTCAAAAAAAATTCCAATATTAAAAACACAATTTTCTGAAAAATATTTTGGGAAGTGAAGTTATGATCATTTTAAAATCAACAAAATTTCAGCGTTTTTTCTGGAAACGACCGCACAGTTTTCAAAGTTTCATCCAAACTTTATTTGGATCTTCTTCATTACAGGAAGAGAAAGTGGATATGTGTGGACATATAAATGATGCATATACTTCATCAGATCCATGGAAACATCTACATCTTCAACAAAATCTTCAACGATAAAAAACTTGCACAGTTGCGAGGTCTTCTTGGAGTGAAGGACGGGGTTGCTTAGCAACTATTTTTTGTTCCTTCTCTTTTTTATTTTTTTTATGCATTGTAATTTGAGGGGAAGGTTTTCCAATGATGTTTTCCCTCTTTCCTCACTTTATTTCAGTGTATATTTTGTATTTGGGTAACTAATATGGCCTCGTTGTTGGGACCCATTCTTTATTTTCACCATAGTAATGTTCAGGGGGGATGTTGGAGTTACTTCACACACACCTAGGATTTCTTTTTCCTAAGGTTTTTCCTTGTTTATTAGTCATTATTCAGTCTCCTATATTTTAAGAAGAATATTCCTCTATGAAGAATATTCTCTTCAATTTGATCAGTTGAGTGGAGTCTAGATGCTACATTGGGATTATCACCATGAAGCATTGGGATAATCACTAGCTAATGAAAATTGTCCTTGGGATCATCACTAGACTAGTGCATTACTCATTATTCCCCAATATCCTCCTCACTTCACCTTGTTTCAGTCAGTTAACTGAAGACTGATAAACTAGTTAACTCAGACTAGGTGGAAGTTCACTCCCGTAACTACCTGAGAGACTAGACTAGGTAGTAGTTTACTCCCGTAACTACTAGTATGTGTTCAGATCACTCTAGACCACCAATATGGCTCATTAGTTACTCATGTATCCTATATATATTGTAAATTATTCACTCTTTGAGTGTGGAATACGGTTAATGAGAATTCTTCCGTTCTTTCTCTCTTGCTTCTTCTTTCTCAATTTCTCTCTGCAAATGTGTGTAGTATTTTCTAGCTAGATCTATTCTATGCAGGTTCAACACATTTACAAACTTATCCCAAAGTTCTTTGGCTGATGAAAATTTACCAAAATTTTCTCTTACCAGACTAGGTAATCCTCCCCAGATGAAATCCATTGCTATTTTGTTATTCTTCTTCAATTCCTTCTTGGCTGCAGTGTTTTCCCTTTTTGAACTATCATATCTTGTAACAACTGATAGCCAAATTTAATGCCCATGTTCCTATAAAAATAATTTCATCCTTCTGCTCCACATCTCATACTTTAAACCATTCTGACCATTAAACATTGGTACTCCATTCTCAGAATAATCCATGATCTCATTCCAATGATTAAATTGTTTCCTAAAGGAACCTTCTCTTACCAATTGTTGGATTACTGAGAGGGGGGAAGTGAATCAGTAATAGAGAAATTTAATCATTTTTCACCATAAAATGCAAGTGTTATATCAATGTAGCATCATCATCCAATAGTTGCAAAATAAATAAACAATGAACAAATGAACAATCACACACATACATAGTACACCAGTGTTTTACGTGGAAACCCAAAGTGGGAGAAAACCATAGAATGTTTTTTCTTATATGTATTTAATAATTACATTCATTGGAAGCACCAACTTCCTTTGTTTTCCAGTTGAAATTGGAAGGAGGCTCCAACCCCTCAGTTTCTTAGGATACAACTTGAGGGAAGCTCCAACTCCCGAATTCTCTGGCTACAACCAGAAGGAGGCTACAACCCCTTAGTTTCTCAGACTATAACCTGAGGGAAGCTCCAACTCCCCAATTATCTAGCTACAATCACCTATGTTCTCTGGCTACAACCGGAAGTTGGCTACAACCACCTGTCCTTGCCCCGTCCAACCACTCTAACTTAGAATTATAATGACAGAACCATTGTCACACTATCACTGTGAGATATATTGTTGTAAACCTATACCAATCAACCCATAACAACATGTACCTCAACCTGTACCATAAACAAATGCATAAACCATGCACCAAACCTATACAAATAACCTGTCACAATAACCTGTCCAAACAACGTATAATCAACCTATACCATAAACAAGTGCATCAATCATGCACCAACCTGTACCTCAACCTATACCATCAACGAGTGCATCAACCATGCACCAAATATGTAATAATCATGCATCAAATACACATAAACTATGACTCATCAGTATGTACCAACATCATCAAATATACACCTCATGTATGTGCCAACTCATCAACTACCTGTCTCAACCATGTACCCAACATGTACCTCAACCATATACCAAATACATATACCAATATAACCATAAGAAGTTCTCTAGCAATACATCATGCTATCCATAACCAAATACCATAAAACATTACATCAAACCATGTGCCATAACCTCACTTTTATGTAGCCTCAAGGATGTATCATTCATAAGCGAATTATATACCAATACCACTAACAAGTGTCTCTCACAATGCACCACAAGAGAGTCAATAAATCAAACTAAGTTCATTGACAATATACCTCAATAGATATGGCTCAAAACCATTATACAACAAGCCCTAAACTTCCAAGAGGGCATCCAACAGATTTACAAGGAAAACCCTCAACTAGATTCATAAGTTCAACACTACACATATGAAAACCATGCCTTTTTCTTCTTGTAGTGTATTGTTGCTGCGATTTTTCTGTCGCGGTTTTTCTGCAGCACTTTTTCTGCCGAGGTTTTTCTGCTGCACTTTTCCTGCCGCGATTTTTCTGCCACACTTTTTTCTTGCGGTTTTCTACCGCATTTTTCCTACCGCACTTTTCCTGCCATGATTTTCTTGCTGCACTTTTCCTGCTGTGATTTTCTTGCCGCACATTTCTTACCACACTTTTTCTATCACAGTTTTCCTGCCACGATTTTTCTGTCGCACTTTTGTTTTGCCACAGTTTTCCTACCGCGATTTTTTCTGCCACACTTTTCTCTATCAATAATACTTGTCCAAATAACCTTTCACAAAATAGATATTCAATGATATTCAATAAGTGATTAAATGAGAGACCTTTGCTTCTTATTTATACTTTCATATAGATTCCTCAAGAGGTTACCTTCTAACCATCTTAACCCACTTTCCTTATTTTAGGGCTAACCCACTTCTAACCACTTGCCCACTTAGTAATTTCTCGATTAAATTTATTATTTAAATAATTTATTTTATATCCAATTTGACTTATAGTACACTCATCACTTCACTTTATTATTTACCTTCTAACCATCTTAAACCACTTTTCTTATTTTAGGGCTAACCCACTTCTAACCACTTGTCCACTTAGTAATTTTTCCATTAACTTTATTATTTAATTAAATTTTTTTGTATCCACTTTGACTTATAGTACACTCATCACTTCACTTTATTATTTAAATAATTTCTTCTTTGCAACCACTTTGACTACTTTGAACTTTTGGGGCTTCTAGATGACTCATGAGGGTTCTTCAACTTCACATGGCCATAACTCTCTAACCGTGAGAAGTTATGTGATGTTCCACATACCACCGGAAATGACATGACATGTACTATCCATCTATAATAGTATTACCTACAAATATATCAAAAATCATACCATTATCCATCAACCAAACTTGGTTCCATTACCCAAACATTTGTGCTACCAAAATTCACTACCAGACTTTCTTCCAGGGTTGACATCAATGGAAACCGACCCAATTAGTCAACAGAGAACATAGTAGCAAAAAATTCAGGTAAGGACCTTCTAGATGAAGGCACGGGTTGATTAAGTCCCATGAACGAGTGAACGAAAGAGTGAGAAGAAGTTACCACAACCTCCACTAACCATCCCATCCTGGTGCAAGTACACATTCTTCGCGGGAACCCTTTAGAGGAAATAAAATGTGTGATATGACATTTTCCCCAGGTACCACAAGAAACCTCCTACAATCACCTCTAAGAACCCTAGCAATGGAAACTAAGGATATCAACTCACAAAAAACGTCCAGGAGGTATAATCGACAGTCGGGATTGAAATTATGTGCAGGGTAACAAAGGTTGAATCCTTGAAAGCGTTGCCTCTCATAGAGGTAAAGGCACTGACAAAACCCCCAAAATATTATCTCTCCACTATGCTTAGTCATGCTTTGGAGGATTTTTATCCTCAACTCTCCTTCACATGACCTCTTGTTTAAATCCAGTGTTAGAGGAGGCTCTCAGCTATACTTATATGAAAATTGGATTTTGTGCTCCCTATCTCAAACTCCTAAGCTAGTTTTTTGCCTTGGAGAATTAACTCTCCAACCTAAACCAAGGCCCTAGCCTAAGATAGTTTTTTTACCCTAGAAAATGAAATATATAATTAATTTTAATTAAACATTCATTTTATAGAGGTTTTTATTTACTCAGAAGGGTAATGGGTGAAACTGAATGGTGATTTAAAGACTCGACAAAAAAACACTTAAGAACATAAAATGCAAAATGTTGTTCTTCACTGAAAATATGAGTGTAAAACTCTTTAGAATTAAAAAACAAACTCTTTCTTTTTGTAGTATGCAAGAATCCCAAACGGGTTGGATCCAATGGTGGAAAGAGAGGAGTTTTTCACTATTGGGAAAGGTTCAATTCCCATGGGGGATTTACCATGATCCATGGGGGAACCTTGAGGTAATGGTTGAACATGTGGTTTCACCCAAAGATACTATATTAAATGGTATCGTGACCCATGCTCACATAAGTGGATCAAATTTCACCCCCATGTCCTTCAAATTTAAATCCCCCCGGGGGGTATCTCAATTGGCAAGTGTCATGATATGAAGTGTTATGTTCGATGAGGTTATGAGTTCAAATCCCCCCAATTTACCCTTGCCTGCAGAAGGGGCATATGTATGGCACCTGGAGGTTATAGTGGTAGCAGTCAGAATCGACCCCGTATCACGTGAGTACGAGACTAGCCTAGTTGTCGATTCCACCAATAAAAATAAATAAAAACAAATAATATGCAAGAAATGCAAAACTTTTATTTTAAATGAAATGTACTACTGATGTAATATTTTAAATGAAAAACAACTAAAAATATTATGGAATTATTTTTGTCAAAACTATGAAAATGAAAAAAATCATTTTCATGGATGCAAAATGCAACTTGAAAACTAACAAGAACTATAAAGAAATGAAGCACACTACAAAAGTCTTCTTTTAAACGACACAATAGAAAGGACTAAAAAATAATACTAAAGTACACTTTCTAAAATTATTTTTTATTTTATTGTTTAAAAAGGAAAAAGAAATAGGAAACATTTGAACAAACAAACTTTTTCCTTAAACCATCAAGAAACAACAAAAAGAGAAGGTTGAAAAAATTCCATACCTATAAAGTTTTTCCCATAAAAGTAATAAAAAATGCTCTAGACAAAATATCTTAGAAAGAAACTTCTCAAATTACCTTCAAAAACTTGAAAACGATCCCAAAACAAGAAATGTAGAAAACATATTTTGTTTTGTTCATAAAATTCAATCCAAACTACTATAGGACTCAATAGGAAACATCAAAAGAGTCCCAAAGTCTCAAGAGAGACTCTAGACACCTGGCCAAACTCCCTCAAACCAAAAATATTTAAAAAAAAAAAATCCTAGGAATATGTGCGTGCATGTGCACAAGGGATCCCATGTACATGCAATTGTCTACATTGTCGAGTGGGTATATGTACGTGACTTTGATAACTACAAAACACGTATATAGTCCAAACAAATATCAAAAAGATAAGGAAATAGACAACATTGATGGATCAAATGAAAAATAGAAAGACTCTAATGATTGTAAACTACTAATATAAGTACCAAGTAGAAATATGAGGAAAAATAAAATCAAATAAACTAAGCAAACACAACAACAAAGCCCAAAACAAGCCCATTAGGAAAAATTCTCTAGTATGGTCATTGGTTCTTCTTTCGAGGAAAAAACCCCCATAGCAATGTGACGCAACCTGCCCCTCAGTAGACGGTCGCACCACCAGGACCTCCACAAACCTCGGCCCGAAGAGCCCAAGCCCTTCCAACTCCCTCGGGAGTCTTCTACCCACAGTTATAATTCCATGCGATCCTCCCTTCGGAAATCAGGGGATCGGGTCTCGCGATATCACGAGATTTGTGACACTGCTCCCAGTCACTCAATCGCCGAAATCCCGAAAGCCGATAGTCAACGGTCAATCCTCGGGGTATCGCTACTCGTGATACCGAGTCCTTATATTCCAAATCCCTGAGTACTGAAATGCCGATCCCCGATGTGAGGCCACCTGTCCTCCACTAAGTCTCCCAGGGCCCACACAGCCACGTTAATCTCGGGACTTCGCGGATCGTGGATCCACTATACCAAACTCCCTGCTGTTGGAAACCCCGAGTACCGAAACCCCGATACTCCGGATTTGTGCCACCTGTCTCCGTCCTAATCAACGACCCTGATCAAGTCGGGGAATCACACTTCGCAACTTCAACGTGCATGGGATTCTAGCACTCACCAACCCCGATTTGCCGATACCCGATGGCAAATGACCCTACCTGTGCTTGAGGTTAAACTACTCGCTCCTTCTCCCGGATCTGACGATCCACGGGACTTCGCGAGCCTACACGACTATTCCAGTCGTCGATTCTCTTCCTCTGTGAAGAGATCTCTGCTCCTCCTCCTTCGTCCTATACGACTTCAACTGGGTCGATTTCTTCAGCGAACGAAAGGAGCTATCCCTCCTGAGCTTTTTCTAACTTGGACTCCTTCAAGGGTTCTTCGAACACGCTCCTTGTGCTCGATCTTCAGTCACTTCTGAAAGTGTTGAAGTCTTCTAAATCCTGCGCGCTTCGTGC
>SNQJ01S0013607.1:13880-29000 GCA_010110895.2 Picea sitchensis
CTAATCTACAGCTAACCCTATCTACCAACATTTAAAACTGTTAAATGCCTCCTTATCTACACTATATTACAAATGCGCTCAGCTTTGAATGCCTTTAGTAAACGGCGGCGCAACAATACCAAGGTGAAATTAAAAATCAAAAATATTTGCTGGCTTGTCTAGCTGTGCGTTCTCTTTCTCCTCGCGTTGGCTCATATGATGTATTGCGGATGTTGTGGATGCTCCTGCATCACAATGGGGTTACTATAGTGTACTAATGATTGTACAAGAATCAAATTCCATAATGAGTATTAAGTAAAGATATAATTAGTTATAGTTTCTTTGATGCTACTACCTAGTTGATCCTGCCAGTAGTCATATGCTTGTCTCAAATATTAATCCATTCATGTCTAAGTATTTCTAAGTATAATAATAAAATTCCAAAGAAATAATTGACTATTGGGAGAAAGAGAAAGATTGACTCACTAGGATTCCAACGGTTGATGTCGTTCTCGATTGTTGAAGCCCCTTCATTATTTTCCAATGGTTCCTTTTCAACCAACAAGAATCACAAAAAGACATACCTATACAGAGAGGTAGTTATACTAATAACTACCCATTAGTTCTATTAAAAATGATGGAAAAATCAGAGCAAATAGTATTCTATGAAGTACACATAAAAGAATTACAGATTTAAAAAATACCAAAACAATATACTTTGAAGGAATGATTTTCTTTATTATTGATGAACAACATTTAGGTAGTTACATATTTTACCTATCTGATGTTCCATTTCCCTATCTAAAGAGATCTCAATTTTTTCTACCCCATCTCCTGCTATAAGGATTGATTTTGACACTGAATTCACCTAGGACCCAAAGATAATATATGGGAGACTCTTGGTCAGATAGGTTGGTGATTAGAAGGAGGCTGGAAAGAAGGGTTTCCAAGTCAAAAAACCAGCAACAACAGGGATATGTATGGGCTTACATACTCTATGGGGATAACCAGATAGGTTTTTTCTCTTATGTGCAAAGTATCATTATCTTTCTCCTTGAGGAAAATGCTCCTTTTATGTGGTCTCTAGTTGATTAGAGATGATTGAGTATGGGTAAAAGGAGTTAGGAAAATTAATTTGGTATGATTATATATTTTTTAGAATTTATTGGCATGTATGAGACTGTCCCTTGAGTAGACTATGTGTATGTAGGTTTCATAACTATGAGGGCATGTACATCTTCCAAAAAAAAAAATTTAGAAGGACTCAAGGAGGTATGGGGAAGACTTGTATGTAAGGAGGATAGGGATAAGTCCAGAAATAGAATCAATTCTTAAATGGTGGGAATTTACAATATTAAAGAAAGGAAAAAAGTTTCCTCTATTATCATAGTGTGCAACAAAAGAAGGGTACAATTGCAAATGGAGAGCGTGGCATTTCCATTTGGAGCAGAGTAATCTTGAATGGAAAAGTAGTTATTAAGATTAAATCACTCAATGAAGTCAACTAAGTTATTTAAAATTGAACAAAGCAATCGATGGAAAATAGTATTATAAAGATGACATGAGAGAAATATTTCATAATGTTGAAATTCCAATCAATGATAATGATATTTCAAGACCAGTTTGGTCAAGGAAATGGGGAGTGGTTAATTAGATTGCAGTGCTAATGTTCATTTGGATTAGTGCATGTTACATCACTATGAATATTGAGAATTATCGCCAAAAGATGTTGGGACATGTTTTCTTTGCATAAATAAATCATTTGTGAGGTGGAAACACTATTGGATCTAGTGACTGGAAGTGAAAAATGGCCGAGTGGGGCTTGGATGGAAGGTTCATAATAAATCCTAGTGGTGAAAAATCAAGTAGAATGACAGTGCATAGGGAAGAAAGGTTCTATAGGAATTCAAGGATAGTAATCTACAACAACAAAGCTAAATAAATAGATAAAGTTGAAATAGATATGCATTAGAGTGCATGGTATAATTGATACATGATGCATACAATAAAGATAGAATGCATGTGCATAAAATAAGCATGAAAGATCAAATGCTTGGTGTATACTTATGTGTGTTTGTGCATGTGGACATGCTTGAACATGTTGATGGCATGGGTATAGACAAAGAGTATTCTACTGATATATATATGAAATAATAATGTTATGATATTTGAATAAAACTAATGATGGATTGTGTATCCATATGAAGAAAAATGAGGATGGTGGAAATGATTATCAAGGTTGGTGAAGGGAGCCTATGAGCTTCTACAAAGTACCAGTTGATCGGGTAGAATAAAGTAAATTGATAACATCCATGCAGGTATGCATTTGGGGTTGTTATGATGTATAAATGATTAAGGGAATTGAGGTAAGAATTCCCTTAGTCGAATCTCAATATTTGAATTTATGTAAAGGTAGGAGGCCTTGAGTATGAAAATATTTTCTATTGCTTGAATGCATTTATGAGAAGTTTAATTGAATGTTGTGTTATGTTGGTTATGATATCATAACCAATTTAAGTCAGGAGACATTACTCTTGTTGTAGCAATGAATTCCAATATAGATGGCCATGTGTGAGGACATCATGATATTGGATATGGAAAGGATATAGTTACATCCAAGTGCATAATTGATTTCCCTTATATAACCAATGTTTGGACTACAACCTCTTTGCCAACATGAGAGTTAACAATCTTGATTTGGTTGCAAGAAAGTTGAGGAAATTGCAGGTAGAGTGGTATTGGATGTGGAAATGATGTAATCCCATAAGGAATATGAATATATACAACTACAAGAGCCAGACATAATGAGAAAAAATATCACGTGTGGGAATATTCACTTTCATTTATAAACAGATTTGAGAAATCAATAATTGAAAATTGTTATGATATGTTAATAATTTGTTTAGCTGCATGAAAATTGAGAAAACAGAAAGGGAAATGGTCTTGGATATGATGGAAATGTAATCCCATAAGGAAGACTGATATATATTGTTGCAAGAGTCAAACAACTATGAGAACAAAACTCATGTTTGGGAGATTTTGTTTTCTTGTGTAAAATAGATTTGAAATTTTATAATTGTATGATGATGTCTCTTATTGAATGTATGCATATGATGAAAATGGGATGATTTACATAGATTATAGATTGATAGTGGAAGTCTAGAGGCAATTTGGAATTCATTTGCGTGAGAACACATTGGAAAATTATGGATCACCGGAGGAACTATATATTAGTGAAAGTGGTTATTGATCCTAGAGGGTGAGTATAACAAGAAGAACTAGGTTCTCAAGCATGAAGAGTGAACTCCTGTGTGGGAGTTTCATTGTCAAAGAACCAAGTTGTCAAGCCTGAAGAGTGAACTCATGTGTGATTTTCACTATAGTAGTAAGGTTGTTGTTGGTTATTCCTCATAGTTCTTTCCAGTAGTGAATCCCTTGAGATCCCAGTAGGGAGATTCCTAGTTACATGTTCTAGAGAGACACTGATAAAAGAATGGTGCAGCCCGATGGATTGAGGATAGTGAAGGGGGGACATTCCTTGGGTCAACCTTGATAAATGAATGGGATGCTCGATGGACATTGAGCAGTGAAGGGGTACATTCCTTGCATTGGGTAGGTTAATAGGAAGAGAGATGGTGGAAATCAGGATAGTTGTAGGAGAATTATAGTGGCTTATGTATATGTTTTGGGCCAAGGTTCCTTTGTACCTATGTTTTTGGGATGAAGTCCCTATGTATTTGTGGTATTGGGTTCAAAGTGCCTATGTAATTTTATTTAGGCTAGAATTCATGTGTGATAGAGATCCCATGTGTTGATTAATGGTTTGGGAGTCAGAATTGTAAAATCAAATTACACCTATAGGGTGTTATGCACTGAGGGTAGTGAAAACATAAGGGGGATGGGATTGTAAGATCCCCTTTTTTAATCCTTTCTAATTATATTGTAATTATATAAATGTGAATTAGGATGGTGAGATGATGTGTTGGGGTGAAGAGCTTGTATTGATTTAATGTGGTCAGGGGATGAATTGTATATTATGTGCATTAAATAATTAATAAAATTAATAATCACTGGTTGCAATACGAAAGAGATGAATAATGATGGGGGTCTATGATTCCACAAGAGAGAGGGGTCTAAGGGGGAATTATTCATGGGTATTAATCCAACCCACATTCCTGAAAGTATTATCATTATGTATAACCTTCTATTTGTTGTTGAGTATTCCCAAATCCAATCATTTAACTCATGTAAGAGGGTGGGTGTGAGTGGTCACATCCAATACTTATTGGAGAGAATAGGCTGAAGTACAATCATCTTTGGGAAGGGTTGGAGTCAAGCAAGAAGGGGAGAAGAAAAAAAATTCGTATGGAGAATGGGGATAGTTTTTACATGCAGGATTTTGGTAGCAAAGGAAGAGATAAGTGCTAGGAAGAGCATCGACCATGATGTGCTTGAAGGAAGCCATTTTTTGGACGTGTGTTATGATGGAAATGTTTCATGTGTGCCAATAAAATAGTTTGTAAGCTTGTAGTGTGTTTCATATTGAGGAAATGGCTCAATATCCTTGTGTAGGTTGTTGTGAGCACTCTTGAAGCAATTGAGAGTTCCTGAAGTCCCTAGCTAAGAGATTCTTGGCTATTCGAGTGCAGTGAAGCCTTGATAAACAAATGGTATATCCCGAGGGACTGTGAGAAGTGAATGGGGAACATTCCTTGCGATGTGCATGTTGTGAGGAAGAGAGATATGGTGGATTGGAACTATTGTAGGAGTAGAACTTGGGTTTAGGGCTACTGTGTATGGAGAGTGGACAACTAAAGGGATGGATATCCTTGTGGAATCATAGCCTCATATTGGGGATGGATTATTGTTGATATTTGGAGAAACAAAGCCTATGTATGTGAGGTTCATACTTTGTATGTATCTAGTTGAATTACATTAATAAACATATAAGTGTTTTTGTTGTGTTATTTAAGATTTTTTCACTGTGTAAATTATATATGAATGTTGTGTTATGTTTTTCTAGGTTTTTATGAATTCATGGATTTACAAATGATGCATATGCATGGATAAATCAACATTTTGTTTACTATATTTTTTATGGGCACATTTCCCCTCGGTTTTTATATTATGTGTATGGGATATTTTTAATTTGATTTTTAGCAGGATAAATCATTTTTTGTAGTGAAGGGACTCATCATGGGAATTGTGTATGTTACACTTAATCTGACAAGGTGAGGTTACAAGGAAACCCAAGGTTACAATACCCCCCTGTAAACTCAGCTTGGAGGAAAAACAAATTACATAACACTCCCCACCCCTTAATTTTTGTGGATGACAAGTTGATCAAGCATGATACAACAACACTCCTGGAGACGTTTCAACACTATCACCATAAATATTGATAAAATTCCATAAATAATTCATTGAATTCATCTGACAAGTTTCCAAAAACATTATCCAAAATACAGTTCCAATTGACTAGACAACAAGACAGCACGAGCCAATCGATCAATCAACTAGACAAGAAATGCACCAAGATAATAAATCTTTGTCCATCAAAAGGTATATGTATCAAGTAGGTATTATTAACATAAGCAATAGTACATCTCCAAACAACATATTTGAACATGGTTCAGTCGATCTCAGCAAGTCCAAGTCAATTCAACAAGAAATAGTCGAGTCAATAAGAAGACATCATTTGGGTTTACAATTTCAAGTACTCCCTCCCTTAAACATAAATCATGGATCTATAAGTAGCAACAATAGTTCTCGTTCAAAAAACTAGTCTATGGACAACCAAGTCAAAACTCAGTTGGAAAACACTCAGTTAAAAATCTAGTCAACTATCATCTCTGGTTGAACCTCAATAGACCACGCTAAATGAATCAATGTAAAGAAAGAGGAACAATGTATGTTTGTACAGTCGATGATACACACCTATATGAAGTCCTCAAGCATATTTTTTCAAATTATTCCATGACCATTCATCAATCCAACCACAATCTATCCTAGTAGGTGTCACTGGTCCATGGTTCTATCTTTCATGTCTTTTCTGCAAATATCTGAAAGCATAATTTCCATTCCTTCTATTTTTATGATGAGGATGATGATATGATATAGAATTGTTTTCTAACTAATCATAGGATGTAGAATCAAGGTCTAGTTCACTCATAGGAGTAGAACAACCAGACATATCAACAATAATGGTATGTGCAACAACATTATGAAAATTTGGCATGGTAGGAACAACCAACTCATAAATCATGTTAATACAATCAACAATAGATTGCTCTTCTATCAAACTAGTATGAACTCCACTTGCAAAAACTAACATCTTCTTGCTCAATAGAACTAGATATGGGTAGTGGGGTAGAAACAACAATATTACATCCAAGACCTATTTTAGGTGACTTCATCTTAGGGGTAAAGGAACAAGAAAACCCTGTCCATTCTTCCCAAGTCCTCCTCCAGTATAGCCCATTTTTCTCATCATCCAAGACCCAATATCATTAGTGTGTTTTTCAAAGATGGGGGAAACAACACAATCATCAGCCTTCTAAAAAATATTTTGACTATAAGAAAAGGTATCAAGGGTTAAATAAGTAATAGGTGATCCTAACAGCTCAACATCAACATTATTCTTCTCATCATTTTGTGATTGAAAGACTGTCAACTCAAGTTTTTTTTGCAATCTTCCAAGCCATCAATAATCTCATCCTTCTTAGTTAGGTGCAGCATCAAGGAATCTAAATTTTCTTTCAAATCCTAATATTCATCAAACATGGAGTTGTTCTCTTCTTGAAGAGGAGCAACCTCTTCATGAATTTCATCAATAGAGGCCTATAAATGGGAACTTCATTTTCTAGTTGGGTATTGGATTCTTCTAGCCGATATATTTCCTCCTTCAAGAAAACATTTTTTGAATGAGAGAGAGATTTAAATTCTTCCTCCAGATCATCAACAAGTTCAACCTTGCCCTAAAATTGGTCTACAAGATCTTGGAAAAAAGGATTCCATGGTGTGCTATAAGGTAGAATTCCTCTTGGATTTCTCAGAGACAGTAATTTGGAACATGGTAGCTTCATTATTCAACTAAGCCTCCAATCCCTCATTCTTTGTTTGCAATAGAGAAACAACACAATTCAATCTAATGACTTCTAGATGAAGTTGATCAACAACCTTCTTCTTGTGGAGTTCCTGTAATATTTTACACATTGTAATAAATTGTCTGCAACACAATGAGTAAGAAAATGAACCCAAATAGGAGTATACTGGAAAAATATATAGTCAAGGAAAGACTCGCTATCAAAAATATCAATAAATAATGGAAAAATACAACATCATAATTGCCTTTAATAAACTATGAATTTTTAACAAATCCATCTTCAAAACTTCATCATTTAATCATACCATCTTCAATACATGGAAATAATCAATGCAAATCGAGACACCAATCTCAAAATAAATGGGTCAACCTCAAAGAGAAAGTCAACCACAAGAGTAAGTCAACCTCAAACAAAGAAAAAAAACAATCTTTCAATCACATAATGCACAATCAAAGGTTTTAATAGGTTCTATGGCATATGTTTCCAAATAAGTTGTAGCACACACATCCACCCTCCAATTGATTTGTGGAGACACAAGACACAATATTGGTCAATGAAAATAGAGTTTGGTTCAGTCAAACCACCAGTTAATAGATCCTCCTTAGTCAACAATAAAAATTGTGGCTCAACTCCATTCAGAACTTCGTCTAGTTGATGTCAAAGAGATGGGTCAAAGAGTTGATTCGACAAGGATGAAAACAACCTAGAAATAATGAGGTTTTGTCAAACAATGAATCACGAGCACAATCAGTTGAGATTGTTGTTCGACATGTAAGAAAACATAATTTTCTGACAAGATATCACTAGATGAAATGGTTTTATCAAATCGCAGCTCACAAACACGTTCCCCAACAAATGCTTATTCAATTGTGGTGGCTTACGTGAGTTGAGTGAAAATCCTAGTCGAGTGACACATATAAGTTGGGAATATCCCTAGCCAAGTCAAGTCTCTATTTGACGAGAAAGTAAGCAAGTCAAGTTTTTATTCAAACCATGCAAGGCAACCAACCAGCTGAGTTGAGGAAGATAACTTTGGTTAGTGTATTACATTCCATCCTTCAAATTCATTCTCCAACGAATGCAAACTCTAGTCAAGTCATACACTCAGTCGACATATCTTTTATCGACTTCACCAAGTCAAGTATCCAATTAGGTATTCTCTATTCAAAGGAGAATTATGTGCCAAAGGAAGTTTGATGGACCCGAATCATGGTAAATAGCTAGAGCATAATTCAATGTATTGTATGTTTTTCCTTAGAGACAGGTTGTCAAATAGTAGATCTTCATTAAAATTATGAAATAAATCATACATATGTGTGAATATACTACATGATTTATCATGTTCTACACAACCCATATCAAACCGCTAACTTGTGGTTTCTTTTTCTCTCTACAAACCCAAAATCACAAACCAAATTGCTCTGATACCATGTTGGAATAGGTAAGTGGCAGCATAAGAGAGCATAGTTTTCTTGAGAATAGTGGTGGTGTCTAAATACATCATTGCAGTGAATCACAAAGATCATGCTTCATAAGAGCGCAAACAATCTTAGATATCCCACGATGATAGACCGATCCATATGAATCATCTCTAAATAGGTTTGGATATGGACCAAACCAAACAACCATGTGACCACATCATTGTAATTGTCCATAAAGAGTGAATTTGAAATATGAATGTGGAAATGATCAATGCATATTTTAGTCAGTGGTCGGTTCCTTCAAATGATCAAATCCCTTAATCCAACAAGGTGAGTTTACAAGGAAACCCGAGGTTCCAACATACATTGGATTTGAAAAAAAAGAGGAAAGAAAGAAACTTAAGCCATTTGCAGATGTCTATTTTTTAAAAATAGCTAACTATAATCATGATGAAACAAAATCCATTAACCAACATGACACACATGGTGATGAATGCAGCTATGTGACACATTCTCTAGCTTAAAAACCTGTGAGATGTGGATCATTGCATCTATGTGAGTCTTTCTCTCAGCTTACAAACCTGAGAGAAAGCCCCTAAGAAAGGTGCATGGTTCCTGCCTAAGACAGATCTACGAACGTAGAGATGACCTCATCCATTATAAGAGTTGCGAAGAACTCTAGATGATAGTCTAGTGGGAAAGGTGATCTATTGAGTTAGACGTGCATGTGATTGAGCACAAGGTGAACGTGTGAAATGCCAAAGTGTTGGGTGCATCATCATGTGAAAAGAAATGAAGATGATGTATTAGCCTCCTATGAGTAGAATATTTGATGATAAGAATCCAAATGATTCTCCTATGTGATGCAGTGGGAATCAATATTTGTAGAGTGGACGTGTCTGTGGATGAGCACAGGTGAATGTGTGGAGATCTGGTTCTTCTGTGTAATGCAGTGAACCAGAGATATGAAATCCCTATGGATGTGCCCCTAGTGTATGAGAACTATTGGGTGTATCATATTATTTTCTATATATTGTTCAAGAGTCAGACCTGCTTGTAACCCTAATTGTTATGTAAAGGGTACAGGTCAGCCCCACCTTAATGTGATTAATAATAAATGTAAAAGATATTTAATTTGGTTAATATTAATTATAATAATAATAAGTATTATAATGTGACTTAGAGAGGTCGACCCTATTGATCCAATAGACACTTTAGTTGACAGGTTTAGGTTAGTATAAGTAAAATTAAAATCCCCATTGTGGAAACATATATTTCTTGTGATTTTGGAAATTTTAGCAAGTAAATCTACTTGGGAAAAGGTGTGCACCTCTCTTGGGTGCTATTCTTCTAGGGTTTGAGCACCATCTTCTATTATAGGTCTTTATTTGTGGTGAATTTATTTCTCTTGAAGAATATAGAAAAGGATTTGGCTAGGTTTTATTCCCTTCTTGAGAAGGGTTTCCCAAGATACTTCTTGTGTTCTTGTGCATGGTGTTTCTTCTTGTGATCTTGGTTGCTACAACATTATTGTCTATGGTTAAGTTAAATGATAAAATGGAATGAACTTCATGATTAACCTATATTATTGAAAAATCAGCATGGTATCAGAGCATAGGTCTTGAAGAACCCATTGCACAAGCATCTACTAGTCTCCTCTCTTTTCTACAGAACCGTACGACCCTCCTAGGGTTTCCAGAAAATTCATGCATCCTTCCTTTATGAGGTGTTTCATCCCTTAAAAAATTGAATGTTGGGGATAATTTTAGCATAGGAGAGTATGGCCTCCTCCAACACATCTCCAAAGTCTCTGAAAGTGACATTCCGAGCATTTTGAAATTTTGCCCCTAGGGTTTCTAGGGCTTCGCCAATTTCTGCAAAAAAAATAGAATTAGGGTTTTTGCAAACTCATTGAAGGAGCTCTTCAGTTCACCAGTGTTCTCTTATCTTTCAAAGGATTATTTTTGGAATTCATAAGTCCAATAAAACCTAAAAGTGATATCCTAGCCTAGCCATTAGGTTTTCTAGCCTAGTTGACATAGGGTTGTGAAGAATCTAAAATTATGATGAACAAAAATATGATGGAAGATAAATGAATCAATCAACTTCAAAGTTATTGAAAGACAAGACTTCAGAGGAATACTTATTGTGGGTAATACAAAAGGTTTTACCAGAGACAGCTATCGACTAATGGAAGGAAGATGGTGCCACGACAAGGAAGCCAATCACCTTCTCAAGCCCTTACATTGAAGGTCCAACTTCAAAATAACAAAGATGACAAAAGGTGACATTGTGACTATATTCCTCATAAATATCTCAGAGGATATAGATCAACCAAGAGACATTGGAGAAATCATATCAACATCCTCAAGTATGCACTTGTATATATTATTTGTATCATTATCATGAGGGAAATTGCAGGAAGAAGGAACCTTTGTTGAAGTCATGGATCCAGAGGGATATCAGTGCATTCAGAGGAACAACACACTCAAAGTAAAGAATCCAGGTTTGATTGTTGTAATTGTCATTCCTATAACCTATATTTCTATAAGTTTGATACATCACAAGTAGGTGTTGTAGCTGTGACAACATTCCTTAAATTGTTTTGATTCTAGAGATGTACTCATTATTCTTCTTTAGGATATATTATTGTGTTGGTTTTTTTTGTTTTCTTGTTCCAGATAGGTTAACAAGAAAAGGAATATGTTTATCCTTCAAAGGGATCCACTTGACTCAGCAAGAGTCAAAACTATTTGAGAAAGAGGAATAATAGAACCATCATTGAGGAAACCCATGCAATAATTCATGATCAAAATCCTTCTATGATTATATGGGAAGAAGCATGCATGACACAGTATATGTTCAGAACAAGATTCTTCACCAGACTTTGAAAAACACAAATCTCGAAGAAGCCTCCACCAGAGTGAAGCCTGAGATTGAACACTTTATGATGTTTGGGTGCCTAGTGTATTTTCATGTACCCAAAGAGAAGAAGTCCAAGATGGATCCTTTAGAAAGAAAGGATGCAATGAATCTTCAAAGACATTCCAGATCGACATCCCTAGTCAGAGATAGATTGAGATAAGAAAAAATGTTTTCCTTGAATAAGAGATAGTCTTTTATATACCCAGAGAGTCTCAGATGGATATTGACAGTGAGACAATACATTCTCCCCCTTCAACAGTCCAGAGGGAGACATACATTATTCCAATTGATCCATTTTCTCCAATTGATATGTTCAGAGATATTGTAGTAGGGAATAAAAGGCCTACCTAGACTCACTCTGCAAGAGGCAGAGAAACATACAAGCCTCTCAAGGCACATCCCAAGAAAGAAAAAGAGATTTTCAAGATATCCTTTAGTCATGGGCCACTCCATTGATGTTGAGCCTCCTTGTCTTAGAGAATAAACAAGAAAACAAGTATGGTAAGATGCCATAACAGAAGAATACCAACATATCTTAAATAATGATGTATAATATATTATTCAGGGACCAGAAGGTAAGTCTGTGGTAACTTCCAAGTGGATCTATAAGATCAAGCATCCAGTTGATGGAAGTGTCAAGAAATACAAAACAATATCTATAGCCAGAGGTTTTTCATAAATAGAGGGATTTGTCTATGATGAGACACTTGAACCAGTGAACCCGATACACTTCTATATGTACTACCATCTATGAGTTGGAAACTATATCAGATAGATAGATTCTTGATGATTTTGGATTTCAGCAAGAGAGTTATTGATCCAAACCTATATCATTATAGTGTTGGTGATGAGAGCCTGATCCTGATGACTTATTCAAAAAGCATTGTTGTTGTATACAAGTAATCTTTGACTTATGAATTCGAGATAAAGAATGTGAGTATGATGCACTACTTCTTGGGACAAGAAGTATGACAAAGGACCGATAAGATTTTCCTGAATCAAGGAAAATATATAGTGAACATATTAAAGAAGTTCAGTATGACAGAATGAAAAATCCATCATGATGAATTTAAAGAAGAATATTGATGATGATTCAGACGAGACTGATCCACAGCTGATTGGATCACTAATGTATCTGGTTAACACCAGACTTGATTCATGCCATGTAGTGAATCTGCCTAGTCATTTCATGAGTCAACCAAGACAGACTCACTAGACAACATCAAAACATGTATTGAGATATATACGAGGCACAATTGGATATGGCCTGAGATATTCCTCCAGCATGAACTTGATTTTGTAGGATATGTCGATTCAGTTTGAGCAGAAAGTATAGTGAACCAGAAAATCACATCCGGTCGATGTTCTATCATGATTTTTTTCCATGGTTTCCTAATGTAACAGGAAACAAAAATCTATAGCCTTGAGTACCACAGAGGCAGAGTATATAGCATCGAGTGTGCAAAGCAATGTGGCTTCACAAGCTTCTGACAGATTTGCTTGACCATGAGATGGATCCTATGATGATAACCAAGAGCCGTGAGTAAATCTCCTTGAGAACCCATTATTTCCTAATGGATCGAAATACGATGAGATGAAATATCCTTATATCATAGATATGGTGCATAGGAAAATTGTACACATGCAGTACCTTCCTACACATGAGCAGATTGCAGATATCTTCACCAAATTAACTTCGTGAAGAATGGATCCCTAGTTGAGAGGGAGTGTCGACAACTCCAACCAAGACAAAATTCAAAATACATCCATGTGAGACTTGGAATGATAAAGAATGCCTCCCTAGCTGAGAGGGAGTGTTGATGAATGCATCTATGTGAGACATTGTATAGCTTATAAACCTGTGAGATGTGGATCATTGAAGCTATGTGAGTATTTCTCTCAGCTTAAAAACTTGAGAGAAAGCCCCTAAGAACGGTGTGTGGGTCCTTCCCGAGACAGAGCTAGGAATGTAGAGATGACCTCCTCCATTCAAAGAGTTGAGAATAACTAAAGATGATTGTCCAGTGGGAAAGGCAATCTATTGAGTTAGACATGCATGTGGCTGAGCACAAGGTGAATGTGTGAAATCCCAAAGTGTTGGGTGCATCGTCATATGAACAGAAATGAGGATGATGTATTAGCCTTATCTGAGAAACAGAGTTGACGAGAAGACTCCAGATGATTATCCTGTGTGAGGCAGTAGGAATGAAGATCTGTAGAGTGGACGTGCCTGTGGACGAGCATAGGTGAACATGTGAAGATCGGGTTCTTATGTGTAATGAAGTGAACCATGTGGATGTGCCCCTAGTGGATGAGCACTAGTGTCTGTATCAGATCCTTTGTTATATATTGTTTAAGAGTCATACATGCTTGTAACCCTAATTGTTATGTAAAGGGTACAGGTTGGCCCCACGTTAATGTGATTAATAATAAATGTAAAAGATAAATAATCTGGTTAATATTAATTAAAATAATAATAATTATTATTATTATAATTATAATGTGACTTAGAGAGGTCGGCCCTGTTGAGCCAATATACACTTCAATTGAAAGGTTTAGGTTAGTATAAGTAAAAGTAAAATCCCCATTGTGGAAACATATCTTTCTTGTGAGTTTGGAAATTTCAGCAAGTACATCTACTTGGGAAAATGTGTGCACCTCTCTTGGGCGCTAGTCTTCTAGGGTTTGAGCACCCTCTTGTGTGCTAGGTATTTCTTGATGGTGAATGTCTTTCTCTTGAAGAATATAGCAAAGGATTTGGCTGGGTTTTCTTCCCTTGTTGAGAAGGGTTTCCCGGGATACTTCTTTTGTTCTTGTGCATGGTGTTTCTTCTTATGATCTTGGTTGTTGCAACATTATTGTCTATGGTTAAGTTAAATGATAAAATGGAATGAACTTCATGCTTAACCTATCTTATTGAAAAATCAACAACAGACAAGGGCATGACCATTATAGAGACATGTAGTTTATGCATTTTGTAAGCTTAATTCCATAACTATTGTTTATTGTAGTGTCTATTATGTAGTTATAATTGTAAATGTGGGATATAAAAAAGTTATACTATCAATAAAATGAAGCCATTGCACATAGACTTGCACAAAGACACCATATTCCAAGTCCAGATCAATAATTGTATTCATTACTCAATGTTGAAAATCTAACATCACATTAGATATCTAATAACTATAAGACTTGGTGCTCACCCCTGGCCCATCCTTATTTTACATATTTATAGTACAAAACACAATTACTTCTAATTGTCAAATATTTTTAGAAAATGATTGTTTGATACAAATTGGATCATGATTTTAAGACTAATTAAGTTGTATTTGAAATATTTTTGTCAACTATGAGTGAAATTTTATAAAATGATGTGTGCAACTTTACAATAATAGTTTTGATGTCGATTGAATTTGTGGTTAAGTATTTTGGCACAAATATAGTTTTGTTTCAAACATAGTATGTTTCTTTGGTTTTCTAGATAATAGTTAAATGAATCTTTCATATTAGTATCATTGATTTATTCATGATGAAATCATACGGAGATCAATATAGGAAAACACATATAAACATTGTAGCGGCATTCAGAGAAAGAAAATATGGAATTGATTTGAATATTGACTTAGTAAATATAGTACATCAATAATATACACTTTATATATATATATATATATATATATATATATATA
>SNQJ01S0013607.1:32778-54848 GCA_010110895.2 Picea sitchensis
AAGGAGGCATTAGAGCCTATCCCCCCTTAATGACAACTTCCTGAACTCCTAACATAGATCAAAGTTTGGAAATATTCGCTTCTATAAGAGACTTTGTGAAAATGTCTGCAACTTGATCTTCTGTAGGGAAAAAGAGAACTTCAATAACTTGATCATGAATGAGCTTTCTGATGAAGTGCATGTGTATCTCAATGTGTTTTCTACACAGATGTTGAACTGGGTCTTTGGTGAGCTTGATGGCACTCTGATTGTCACACCAAAGGCTGGTCAGATGTTGGTGCTGGAATCCAAACACTGAAAGGATCTGTCGAAGCCACAGGGCTTCCTAACTTGCATTTATCGTTTCTTAGTACTCTGCTTCTTACAGGCCCAAGTGACAGTTCCTAAACCAAGGCTGAAAACATAACCTGCAGTAGACTTCTGATCATCAGGGTTGTCGGCCCAATCTAAATCAGTGAAACCAACCAATAAAGGAGTCCCCCCTGAACTGTAATGTATCTCGAACTGAAATGTACCACGAACATAGTGAAGTATCCTTTTAGCTACTTTCCAATGGCTTTCATGGGGTGTTTTCATATACCGGGAAACAATACCAACAACAAAGGAAAGATCAAGACGGGTATGAGTCAAGTATAAGAGGCTACCAACTAACTAACGATACAGGGTGGAATCAACTTTAGGATAAGTACAAGTGGCAGTAATCTTGACTCCAGAATGGAAGGGAGAAGGGGTTGGTTTACAATCGTCCATTTGAAAGTGACGAAGAAGGTCACAAGCATACTTAGACTGGGAAAACAATTCCTTCATTGGTTTGCAAAACTTGGAGGCTATGGAAATCATGCAAAAATCCTAAGTCAGTCATTTCAAATTTCTTCTTAAGGTTGGTTTTCACATGGTTTAAAAGTTTTGAGTCACTACCAGTAAGGATAAGGTCATCAACATAAAGGACAAGGATTATGAGATGGATTCCTACTTTCTTGGTATAGACATTAGGATCAGAAATGCCATCTAGAGAATCCAGTGGCAATAAGAAAGGTGTCCATTTTGGCATACCAAGCTCGGGGAGCTTGCTTGAGACCATAAAGAGATTTCTTAAGGAAACAAACAAGGCTAGAGTCATTCTGTACATAGCTAGGAGGTTGTTCCATGTATATTTCTTCTTGCAAATCTCCATTCAAGAAGGCGGATTTAACATCCATCTGATGGACCTCCCATTTATGTGAGGCAGCAAGGGAAAGAACAAGGCGGATGAAATTCATTTTGGCTACAGGGGCAAAGGTTTCATGATAGTTAATTCCTTCAACTTGGGAGAATCTTTTGGCAACTAACCAAGCCTTGTGTCTTTCAACACTTCCATTTGATGCATACTTAGTTTTGTAGACCCATTTACATCTAACAAGTTTTCTTCCTTTTGGAAGAGGTACAAGATCCCAAATATCATTTTCCATTAAAGAATGATACTCTTCATTCATTGGTGTATCCCAATATGGATGACCTGAATCTTCTATAAATGTCTCTGGATCATGAGTCTCTGAAACTTGAGCCAAAAGAGAAGAGGCTCGCTAGAACTATGAACGTGTTCGACGTTGATTTGAAGGATCACCGACAAGATCACCAGTTGCTTCTGGTGTTGAATAGACCCATCGAGGAAGAGGTGGAAATAGTACTTGTTCAGGTTCAAAGGACTCATATGGAAGAAGGTCAGCAGGCGGAGGTGGATTTTCATCCTCACTGTCATCATTTGAAGAAGAAACCAGAATAGGAATAGAAGAAGGCACACACGTTGAAGATGGCTCGCAGGTCAAAGAAGGCACAACCGTCGAATTAGGCTCGCAAGCCAAGAGATTTTCATCAAATTTAACATCTGTTCTAAGAATAATTTCATTACAATGTGGTTGAATAAGTCTATAACCTTTGACATCTTCAGAATAACCAACAAATATACACTTCTCACTTTTAGACTGCAATGCTTTCCTTTTCTCATCAGGAATGTGAGCCCATGCTATACTGCCAAATACACAGAAGTGACTTACATCTAGTTTAATTTTAGTCCAAGATTCTTTCGGTGTTATATTTTTAATAGCCTTTGTGGGAGTTTGATTGGCGATGTAGTTTGCACAGTTGATTGCTTCCGCCCAATACTTTAGACTTAATCCCTTGGATTGGATCATACAATTAGCCATTTATTTTAATGTGCAGTTTTTTCTCTCAGCAACACCATTTTGTTGTGGTGTATATGGAACAATGCGTTTCATTTAGATGCCTTGTGTAGTGTAGTAACTTGTAAAATTATTGTTCACATAGTCACCTCCATTATATGTTCTTAACTTTTGAATTTGATGTCTAGATTGCTTTCTACAAGGGCCTTATAGGCCAAAAACTTGTCAAAAACTTCTCTCTTAAGTTTTAAGAAGTAAACCCTAGTACGTCTGGAAAAATCATCAATGAAAGTTAAGAAATACTTGCACCCAGAAAAACAAGGAGAAGAAAATGGACCAAACAAATCACTGTGAACAAGCTACAAAGGGCTTGATGCATGCCAAGAGGCACATTTTTCAAACTTGTCTCAATGATGTTTGCCGAGAACACAACCAGAACAAACACCATCTCTGCATGAAACAAGAGGAAGACCAGTCACCATTTGTTGATTACATAGTTTCTGCAATGAGCGATATTTTAGATGACCAAACCGCTCATGCCAAAGTTTGCTCAAGTCATCGCTATGACAAACAAAACCTGATGAAAAATTTGATGAGCCAAAGTTGTCAAAATTGTAAAACTTGGTAATATCATCAACAATTCCATTTGCAAGAACATGCTTAGGATATTTTAGATCCTTGATTACAACTTGGTGAGGTGAAAAATCTACGTTTTTACCTTCACCTGAATGAGTGATTTGATATATTGATAGAAGGTTACAAGAAAGACTTGGAACACATAATACATCATTGAAATGACCATTGTCTGCTTGAACTTTTCCCGATCCTACAACACTAAGAAATCTATCATCACCAACAAATATTTTCTTAGTGTTACATTCATTTAGAGAAGAAAATATGGCTTTATCCTTAGCCATATGATAAGATGCTCCTGAATCAATAAGCCACTCATCAGAAGAAGTAGAATTTGTGTTGAAGGAGAAACCAAAAGAGGAAAGTGAATGTCCATGAGAATAAGAAGAAGAAGGAGAATCAATATTGTTTTCTATTTCTTCATCGTTGCTTCTAAAGATGCCATCTTCTTGAAACATTTGGACTCATCATGACCATATTTATCACAAAAGTTGCAATGTCTGTCAGTCTTCTTATTTTTATATTTTGATCCTTTGTTACCATTAGGAGTTGAAGCTATCTGAGCGGGTTTGGGACCCTATATTGCTTGTTGTTGTAGCGAGGAAGTTGCTTTTTGGGATACTTTGGTTTATCTTTCTATTGGGCAACTAAGGCTCTGTTAGAGGTACCTACAGTGTTGATCACTCCAAGTTCTATAAGCTTATCTTCCTCTCTAATCAAAGAAGAACAAAAGGACTCAAGAGTGGGTTTTTCATAAGCTTTCCCTAGAGCCTCTTTCATGGCATAAAAGGTATATACAAACACAGAATATGCACTACCTAGATTAGAAATAATAAGATAGATGAAACACTCTTCTTCCATTTTTATCTTACATTCTTCACATAAAATTCCGAGTGTTTTAAACTTAGATAATAGTCTCCAAGGCAAGAAAAATCACTTGGACTCAAAGTTAGTATTCGATTTTCTAACTGTTGTGCTCGGATAATATTGATTTTACTAAACATAGATTCAATCTTGTCCCAAGCTTCTTCGGGGTCATGAATTTCATGAAGGTGATACCTTAAATCAAGAGAGATGGACATTCTGATTAGTCAATGTGCTTCGTCATTCCTATTATCCCATTTGGATTTATTATCATCATCAATGGGTGCTTTTTCCTTTCCCAATGTAATCTGGTACAGGCCTTTACTTCTTAATAAATCTTCCATATGAGATTTCCATTGGAAGTAGTTGTTGTTGGTAAGCAAGACATTACTTGTAGAATCCATATTAAATATGCAGATAATGTGGATTTAAAAACTGAAACTAATGATCTGGATGGAAATATCTCAAAAATTTATGCAGTTTTAAAAACAAACGGCATTGAAAACGGACTTCTGATGTGAGAGTTATGCCCTTAAAAAAAGGCATAAATGGAAACCAACTGACCATGTTATAGTGTAAGTTGCTTTATGAAGTGACCCACTTTTATAAGGAGAAGTGGGGATCACTTTTATAATGAAGTTTCTTTATAACAGAAAAGATGCATGAAAAATAAATAACTCTAAAATAAAATATTAAAGCTACTTATAGTGATTCACTTTTATACTTGAAGTGAAATACACTTTACAATTTTAGCATGAACTTTTTCAAAAAAGTAAAAAAAGAGAGACTTGAACTTAAGACCTCTTACTTGATAAGGCAAGTTTTAACCAAATGGTCTAGAAAAACATATTGTAATGTTCAAAAGGAGGATTTTTGTTGTTGTTGTTGTTGTGGAAGACGGCCTTGGAGAGCGTGCTAAAAAAAAACTATTTTCACACAAGAAAACAATTTCTCTTCTCGATGACAACAAGGGTTAGATCTCAGTTAGCTTACCCAGAAGATGCACCTTTTCCTATATGTTTCTAATTTTCCAAGATCACACAAGGCGCGGGGAAAATAGCATACATAGATCTAAAAGAGTAGAAACTCGAAAATAAAAAAATACAAACCAAAATAAAACTTTGAAGAAATTTAAAAAAATGCGTATTCAGGCTTTATACCTTCAGATCTAACTGTAATGGTCGTATCTTGGGAAAATAGAAACCTTTTCAAGTGAAACGAAAAGTGTTCCTAAATGAAACGAGTGCTCCAAATGCAATGGAACAGTCCTCTCATCCCATAAATGTATTAAAATGACATAAAATGGAGATGAGGCAACTCGGCTTCAAGATCTCGATCTACAACAGGAGTGGGTCTTCAAATAGGCTTTGATACCATGTTCGGAAACACATGTATTCCAACAGAGGATAAACACCTTCAATAACCACTCACATAAACAGATCAAAGATCAACACACCGATGTTTTCACATGGTAAAACCCCTACATGGAAACATCCATGGCCCCAACCAACGCGACCACTTGGAGCAGTTTATTAATGCAAAAGAAAAAGATTACAGAGAGATTTTACAATAGATTTTCTCACAATCGATCATCGAAAAATGACCCTTCATGCTCTTTAAATAGACATCATGGACCAATAGAGTGTTAAGCCATGGATCAATGGTCGTTAAGATCGAGGAGAGTATGAACCGTCAAATCACTCTATGTCAGGAACATATCATGATCGTCGGATTTCCTAACTACAAATGCATACTAATGCATACTAAAGAAACACACTAGAAAACACACTTTTACCTAACAACACAATATACCAAGTAGATCTTAACTAACTCCTAAGTGTCTAAATATCCTAACATATGTTTCTATGCATTCCAGTTACACTGGGAAAGTAGTGTATTCAATTCATGTAGGTGTAGGTTGTATTTTTTAGCAAGCTTCCTATTTTCCTCATTGAAACTTCCTAGTTCCACCTCACTAGTCCCACTCATGGTATCATGACCAGTACTCAAGGATTCCTTCTGAATCAATTGTTTGGTGTGTTTTCATTAATCATAAACATAATTAAATGCTTCATAAATCACAATACAATAATTATTAGAATAATTGCAATCATGGGGGGAAACAACAAATTACATTCCCCTCCCCCTTAAATAAACACCATCCTTGGTGTTTAAAACACCATATATACAATTTATATAGGAAAAAATATGGGTATGTCATTCTCATGGAATATTCCATTTCCCATGTGGCCTCATCTACCCCAATGTGCTTCCATTACACCTTGACCTACATGACGGATCGGTTCTGGAGCAATGTCTCTTTCCTATCCAGGATGCATTGAGGTTCAGGTTGGAATTATCCCTATGGTTCCACCTGTATTGCAGTGCAATAAATAACATGATCAGAATCATGAACATATTTCTTTAATAAAGATACATGGAACAGATTGTGAGCTTTAACAGTAGGTGGTAGGGCAAGTCTATATCCTATTTTTTCCACTCTTTCAAGGACATCAAATGGTCCACAATAGAAATGTGATAACTTGGAACAAGTTACCATCCTTAGGAAGCTCCTCTTGGGTTTTACCCTGAGATACACATGATCTCCCACCTTAAGATATGTATGATTTCTTTTACTGTCTGCATATATCTTCTACCTATCCTAGGATATTTTCAAATTCTTCCTTAGTTTGGTTACTTCTTGATCCATTTCCTTTAGTAAGTCTATTCCAAGTGTGATCATGTCCCCTGGAATGTCCTAAATAATTGGAAATTTTCACTTCCTACCATATAGAGCCTCAAATGGACTCATCTTCAATGATTCATGATAATCATTTTGTTGAGGGTTCTAAATTCCCTTTAACTCAAAATAATGAATCACACCCGAATACAAGGCTCAATTAGACTCTTCTCTATTTGGGGTAGCGTGATTATCTTGATCTGACGAGTTTCGATGGGCTTTAATTGTTGTTTTGGAAAGTTTCCATTCTAACTATGTATCTCTTTTCAGGTTTAATTCTTTGATATTCAAACATGAAAGAAGTATAAATAACTTAAACGATTCAATTTAGAAGAAAATCATGCACAAGATAACCTTCAACCAAATGTGTGTAAACAATATCCAAGCTTAACCAACATTAGTAATAATACTACGATTGATCAAGTAACAAATATCGTCTAAGAAAAGAAAGACGTGGTTTGCACAAAATCACATATAAGGACAAATAAGCTAGAAATAATTTTGCATAATGTTTTCATGTAATACATTAAAACACCATTGAATTATAACTAATGTTCATTCAACAACTATAATCATTCAATATAAGTCAACATAATCATGATCTTATTGAAAGGCTTGTATTTGATAACAAGACGCAGAACAATCCACAGATCAAGTTTTCATCCACAAACTGGGAAAAATTTGTCTTTGGCTCCGTCTGAGATTCTTAATTTATCAAACTTAAAAATAATTCTTATATTAAATATTCAGTTCTCACAAAAACCATCGACCCTTCAAATCGAGGTCAATATATTTATTTATAAAAAAACTAAAAATACTGAAAATACCTTAATAGTTCACTTAAAGTAAAAAAAAACAAATAGTAGAGTGGACCCATCCACATGTATGCTCCCAATAGTCTTTTCGTCATCTCAACTGGTTTTCTTTGTCGTATTCGGACCACTAGACAAAAAGAACTTCACAGGTATGGAAGTATGGGAATCGATGTTGTTCCATTGGTGAGCTAAGCTCATCTTTGATTTCCATCACCCGATGTTTGAACCAGTCCATCTTGGCACTTAAGTACTGCAAGACTATTGATTCTCCTATCACCCTTTGAGACAAATTTCTCACTTGTCCCCTTTCTAAAGTTGTAATTTTGAGGATATCGGCTTCAAACTTATAATGCTACTCTACAAATTTCTTAACTATATCATCGAGGTCTACAAATTCTTCATGCATACCAAAATCAAGAAGTTGAATATCTTTCATTTTCTAGTTTCTCCCTTCCCAATTATTGAGATAGTCTTCCCACCTATCCTGCATCCTTTTCTGCGGTTCCACCACTAGTTGTGTCTAGTACTCTGCCACTTTCTAGAATCTTTCTAGACTATAATCGGTAAGCATCATGATGTTTTTTCCTCCTCACCTCGTTCTTTTTGGATTTCCCTAATATATTCGATCTGATCCAAAGTCTTGTGCGACCTTTCATGCCATCTTATCATATCCTTGTGAACCATCATCCCTAGAATTGTTTCTTCCTAGTAGCTCACAACCTGGGCTATAAATATATCTCAGCCCAAGGTGGATTATATTCCAACAGGTACAACAACAGTGAAGTTTTTTGTGATCAATCTCCAAGTGGGAGATTGTTGGTTGTGGATCCTGATTATCTTCCTGATTCAGAGGTTTGTTTCAGCCGTGCTTGGAACTCATTCCCTAAAGGGGGGTGTGGGGGGGATTCCCCCCCCCCCACAACTATCACCAGGGGGTTCTAGGGGGGAGATGACAATTTTTGTAGCCCCCCCCTGATGGGGGATTTGGGGGCAATGCCCTCGAAACAAATTTTTTGGAAATTTTTCCTTGTAAAATATTGTAATTTCGTAGTCAATTTGGATCGTTCATTATAAGATCGCAGATTTGATTATAGAAGTTATATTAGGGATTTTTTCCCTAGAATGCAACCCTCTTCTATGATGGAATTGTATTGCAGTTGTGTATGAGTGTGATTATTGTATTCTGAGAGAGGATGTTGTGAGAGAAAGGAGGAAGTTACAATGGGCATGATGTAGGTTGTATCCTTTCATTTTTATGGATAATAAAAAGGAAGGACCTGGAAATTTCTTTGGTGGACATAGCCCACACTGGGTGAACCACGTATATCTATGTCTCTATTTTATTGTGTATCTTCTATGTTTTATTTCCGCATATTTTTTATTTTATTGCTTTGCGATCCTTTTTTTCTAACAACTGGTATCAGAGAGAAAATTAACTCATATGAAAAGAGGGTTCCTGGTTCGAGTGAGAGAAATGGAGAAAGATGGAAAGTTTAGGGTCTAGAAATTTCTTGACCAAAACTACTAATTATGGAAGATGAAAATGGAAGATTATTTATATCATAAGGATTTATTCCTACCATTGGGTGGAATAGAAAAGTAATCGACGGCCATGAAGGACGAAGAATGGGAGGATCTTGATAAAAATGCACTAGGAATGATACGGTTGATCCTAGCAACATTGGTGGCTTTTAATATTTCAAAAGAAAAAACAACAAAGGAGTTGATGGATGCATTGGCTAAATTGTATGAAAAACCCTAGACATCCAATAAGGCATTTCTAATAAAGTAATTATTTAATATGAATATGTTAGGTGGGTGTTAGCACTAGAAGTCACACCTAGACTATTATAGGTGTAAGCCTAATACCCATCAAAATTTGAATAATTAAATCAATTTTATGGTTGGTGGATTAGCAAGAAAGAACAATAAATAGAGCAACAAACTATCTCCAGAAACATTCCATTGGGCATGAAGTCATAATATTCTACAGATAAAATGCAATCAAGCTACCTACCATACAAAAGAGATATATAATGATGAACATAAGAATGAATTAGATAACACTAAGAAGAAATATTCATCAAGAAATGATGCTCTTTGCAAAATGAATAAAAAGAATACTTGAACAAAAATCATGAAAGAAGGAAATCACTGCAAATCCTTTGCAACTCATGAATCTCCTAACCATGAACAACCATTGATCCTCAATGTATTAAATTCATTCAAGCAAGATGAAAATGTAAAATGTAAAACAGAGAAAACACAATATGATAGTAATATCTCTCATGAATCTCTAATGGCAGAAATGTCACATTCTGATATGCCCAACAAGGTTACAAATTAGCATACATAGCTAAATTTCCTCAAGCTCTCCCCTAACTCTCTCAAGTCCCTACTTGGATTCCTCTCACTCATTAAATAGAAAATTACATCAATAATATCTCTAGGAGGTCGCAACATACTCCATGAATTGGATTCTATTCCTTAGAGATATGTGGAAAACAAAAAATCCAACTAATTCCTTGATTCCTAGAAACCGTCTTTTAGAATAAATGAAACTGCAACCAACTCATTGCATGAATATTTAGTGGAGATGAATCTTAGGTACGATTGTCTCTTGGTGTCTAACTGATCTCTGAGAACCCATTTGAACCTCCTCAGATAGGTGGCATCCCTACTACAACTCATATTTATGATACTGTTATATTTTGTAGCGCAATTTCAAGATTCGTTGCAAACTTTCCTATAGGTGATGATTTCAACTTTTTTCCCAACCGACGAAATGGGTCAGGCACATTTTGGTCAGCAAGTCAATGGTAATAGGTGCTTCTCCACACAAAATTTCAAAAGAACCCATATTGGAATTTCAATGTTATGATGAGAATACGATTTTTATGTGTACCAGTTGAATTTGCAGCACGCAGTTGAGTTTGCAGCGCATAGTGAAGTTTGCAGTGTGTAGTTGATCTTGCAGCACACGGTTAAGTTTACAACACGCAGTTGAGTTTGTAGCACACAATGAAGTTTGCAGCGCATAGTGAAGTTTGCAGTGCACAGTCAAGTTTGCAGTGCATAGTTGCAAATGTAAATGAAAATAAGAAATGATAAGGCTTTAATTTGAAGCCGACCCTTGGAGATGTTGGATGATGCTAGGTGCTAAACACAATATTGGTTCTAATAGTGGGTCTATTGTAGATCATTTAAATGAATTTAATATGGCTACTAATCAACTAAGTTCTGTAAAAGTGGACTTTTATGATGACATCAAGGCTCTTCTAATCTTGTGGTCATTTCCACAACGCTAGAATGACTTGGTCATGGTTGTAAGTAACTATGTCTATGGTTCAAACACTCTAAAATTTGATGATGATGTTGGTGTTATCCTTAGTGAGGAAATGCGATGGAAAAGCACATGTGAGACATCAGGTAATGTGTTAAACATGGATAACAGGGGAAGACAAAAGGATAGAGGAAAGGGCTTAGGGAACCGTGATAATTTTAGGAAGGGAAGATCCAAATCCAGACAAGGAAAAATAGAGTGTTGAAATTGTGGGAAGAAAGGACATCTGAATAAATATTGTAGAGCTCCAAGGAAACAAAGAGATGTACAACAGGAGAAAAATCAGGAAGCAAATGTAACAGGTGATGTGTTACAAGATGCTTTGATTCTTTCTATAGATAGTGTTTATGAGTCTTGGGTAGTAGATTCAGGGGCTTCATTTCATGCCACACTCCATAGGAAACATTTTCTAGATTATGTTCAAGGTGATTTTGGATAGGTTCATTTGNTTCTAGATTATGTTCAAGGTGATTTTGGATAGGTTCATTTGGGTGATGATGCACCATGCAAAATTGTTGGAATGGGAAAGGTACAAATAAAGAAAAAGAATGGAAACCAATGGTTGTTGAAATAGGTAAGACATGTTCCATATCTAAGGAAAAATAAAATTTCAACAAGGCAGTTGGCAAGTGAAGGTTGTATATCTATATTTACAGATAAGGCGTGGACGGTCACCAAAGGATCATTGGTGATAACAAAAAGAGAGAAGGTAGGTACATTGCATTTATGTACTAGTAAGACTGATTCTTCTATCTCTTTAGCTTCTACAGGAGTGGATACATCATTTTGGAATCATAGGCTTGAACACACGAGTGAGAAGGGGATGTAGATACTTCACAAAAGGAATTTGTTGCTGGATATTAAATAAATTGATTTGGATTTCTGTGAGCATTGTGTTTATGGAAACTAGAAGAGAGTCAAATTTCTCAGAGTCGGAAAAGAAAAGAAGAGTGAAAATTAGAGCTTGTTCATACAGATCTATGGGGACCATATCAAGTATCATCTCTTGGTTGCTCTCATTATTATGTTACTTTTTATTGATGACGCAACTAGAAAAACTTGGGTTTATTGCATTCGACAAAAATATGATGTTTTTGATACTTTTAAGAAATGGAAAGCTTTGGTTGAGAATGAGACATGAAAAAGGTTGAAGTGTCTCAGATCATACAACGGAGGTGAATATTGAGGCAAGGAGTTTTATTATTACTGTCCATACCATGGCATTTGTAGAGAGAAAACAGTTACAGGAACACCACAAGAAAATGGTGTGTCAGAAAGGATGAACAGGACAATCATGGAGTGTGCAAGGAGTATGAGATTGCATGTTGGGTTTCCCTTACATTTATGGGAAGATGTTGTAGATATTGTTGTTTACTTAATAAACATAGGACCTTCAAGATCTTTGGATGGTGTAATTTCAGAGGAGGAATGGACAAGTAAAAAGGTAAGCTATTATTTTTTGAAGACTTTCGGTTGTGAAGAATTTTTCCATATTGATAAAGAAAATAGAACAAAGATTGAGGAAAAATCCAAGAAGTGTACCTTTATTGGATATGGTGTTAATGATTTTGGTTATCTCTTATGGGTTTATGAAATCACAAAATCATTAGGAGTAGAGATTTCATATTCAATGAGAAGGTCATGTACAAAGATCAACTGCAGGGGAAGAAACAAGAAAAAGAAAAACCAAAATACACAATGCTTTATGAGATCATTGAAAAAGAAATTCCAAATTTACTAGAAAATCAAAATGTACAACAATAGGAGAAGCAGGTACCTCGAACTCCTGAAAGTGTTGTTAGAATATCTACCAATATAAGTAGACCCCCTGAATGATGCTCTCCTTCATTGTATTATTTATTTTTGACTGATTCTGGTGAACCAAAATGTTATGAAGATACAATGCAGGTAGACACTAAAAAGAAGTGGGAGCAAGGCATGAAAGAGGAAATGGATTCCTTGGTAAATAGCCAGAATTGGGACTTGGTTCAGTTTCCTATAGGAAAAAGAGCAATGCAGAATAAATGGGTTTACAGGTTGAAGGAAGATGGAAAAAAAAAACGATACAAGGCTAGACTTGTTGTAAAGGGGGTTACACAAAAGAAAAGTATAGATTTTGATGAAATATTTTAACTATTTTAACTATTGTGTTAGTAGAATATTTTCATCTTGAACAGTTAGATGTAAAAATAGTTTTTCTCCATGGGGATTTGAATGAAGATATTTATATGCAGCAGCCATAGGGGTATGAGATCAAAGGGAAGGAAAATTTGATATGTAGGTTGAAGAAGAGCGTGTATGGCCTAAAGAAAGATACAAGGAAGTGGTATTTGAAGTTTGACAAGTTTATGATAGAACAAGGTTATAGTAGATGCCATTATGATCATTGTGTTCATTTTAAAATGATAGAAAATGGAAGCTATATTATCTTGCTATTGTATGTAGATGACATACTTGTTGCAGGGTCTAACATGCAGGATATAAATTTTCTCAAAAAAAAATTATCTAATTCATTTGCAATGAAGGATTTGGGTGCCGCAAATAAAATCCTTTGTATGAGAATAACAGGAGATAGGAAAAATCACAAATTGACATTATATTAGGGTGAGTACATAGAGAAGGTGTTGGAGAGGTTTAGAATGCAAAATCCAAAACCAGTTAGTACACCTTTGGTCAACCATTTAAAATTAACTAAGGATATGTTTCCCAAGACACACGAGGAGATAAAATACATGTCTAGGGTCCCTTATTCATCAATAGTTGGCAGCTTGATGTATGTGATGGTTTGCACAAGACCAGATATTTCATATACAGTGGGAGTTGTGAGCAGGTATATGAACAATCAAGGTAAAGAACATTGGTAGGTAGTAAAGTGGATTCTCAAGTATTTGAGGGGTACTACTACTCATGCATTATGTTTTGGAGGTTTAGACAATGTTCTACAGGGATATTTTGATTCAGATATGGCAGGTGATAAAGATAGCAAGAGGAGCACCACAGGGTATGTTTTTTTTCTGTAGGTGGAACAACAGTAAGTTGGATTTCGAAACTGCAAAAGGTTTTTTCACTTTCAACAATAGAGGCAGAGTGTGTTGTTTCTACAGAGGCTAGAAAATAGATGATTTGGTTACATATGCTTATGGAGTAATTGGGAAAGAAGCAGGAGAATAGTAGGTTGTACTGTGACAGTGAGAGTGTCATTCATCTTACAAACAACTCAAACTTCCATTCAAAGAATAATCATATACAAATTAGGTACCATTTCATATGATCCATCTTGGAAGATGGACATTTGAAGTTGTAAAAGACACATACTAGCCAAAATCATGTAGACATGTTAACAAAGGGAGTAACCAGGGAGAAATTGAGTTCCTTCTTAGTTTCAGTTGGTCTTAAGAATGAAGGTGAAGATGAAAAAAATTCCAAGTCCAAGGTGGAGTATAGTCCACCAGGTACAACAACAATGAAGGTTTTTTTTATCAGTCTCCAAGTGGGATATTTTTGGTTGTGGAGCTTGATTATCTTCTTGATTCAGAGGTTTGTTTTAGTCGTTCTTGGACCCCATTCCCTAATGGGGGGTGTGTGGGAGCTTCCCTCGCCACAACCATCGCCAGGGGGGTTCAAGGGGGGGGGGTGTACAACGACGATTGTTTTAGCCCCCCCTTGGTGGGGAATTCAAGGGAAGTGCTCCCAAAGAAAATTTTTGGGAAACATTTTCTTGTAAAATATTGTAATTTCATAGTCAAACTGAACCGTACATTATAAGTTCGCAGATATGATGGTAGAAGTTATTTTATGGATTTTTTTCCCAAGAAGGAAACCATCTTTTATGAGGGAATTGTATTGCAACTATGTATTAGTGTGATTATTTTATTACAAGAGAGAATATTGTGAGAGAAAGAAGAGGAAGTTACAATGGGAGTGTTGTAGGTTGTATCCCTTCATTTTGTTGGATAATAAAAAGGAAGGACCTGGCAATTTCTCTAGTGGACGTAGACCACACTGGGTGAACCATGTATATCTATGTCTCTATTTATTGTGTATATCCTGTGTTTTATTTCCGCATTTGTTTTATTTTATTGCTCCATGATCCTATTTTTCTAACACTTTCTATCCTAATTGATTGTGTCCTTCTCAAAACTTAAGTCTCATAAAAATAATCGCTTGAGTGGTGTCCCAATAGTATTTGAACTAGTGCCTAATATGCTCAATTCATATCCTCGTGGAATCTACCTCCTTCTCATCTTCTTTTTCTTTGTCAGTGGTGGCACTAGATATATCCATTCTAGATCCTATTAGTTCACTTACATTGGACTTCCTGGCATCAAACAAGGTTTATTTTGTAGTAATCATTACAACGCTATCCAAAGTGAGTCTCATTTTCTTGCTAGTTCTTTTGACCACCACCTATCTCTTCTTGTCATATGTTATGGCCTAGACATTGGCCACCTCATCCACAGGTTCTAGAATTTGTTTATCACCCCATGATAAATTGTTTCCTAGACTACCTGGAGTGTGAAAAATTTCAAGGCCTAGTTCCTTACCTTTGTCGGTTGTTGGTGTCTGATCACTGGAATTTTATTCATCTCATCCTATTTCCTATTCTTGGTTTGAGTCCATAGAATTTTTCCTTGTACCACTACCCAGTTAAGTCTCTGCATCTTTAAGCATCTCTTTCATTCGCTCAGTATCAATGGTTCTTTTGGTAACATCCTTTACTGCTTCTATTGAGGGTGTTGTCACACCCTTGGGTAAAGAAGGAGTTAGTGGTTATGTTGTAGTTCTTTCAATCTCTTTTTCAACACTTGGTTCTTCATTTTCATTGCTTCTATGTGTGTCATCTTCTAGTTTCTCCCCAACATCTAAATTTTCCTCATTCTCTTCTCTATCTAGAGTATTTTATTTTATACTCGAACCTTCACTTTTACTTTCATTTTTCTCTTCTTGAGCCTCTTCCAACTCTATGGCATGACCCTTATCATGTTCATTGTATTTTCCTTATGAGGTTATATCTCCCAATCCATTTTCTTCTTCGTTGTCCTCTTGGTTGTCTTCCCCTATGTTATGAGGTTGTGATCCTTGTATTTATGTAGCACCCTCATTGATAATAGGGAATGCCAAGGTGTCTATATCCTTTCTATCATCATCATAAATTTTTATTAGATATGTGATTACTAGTTCCAATATGCTTATGCTGGTATCCCTGTCAAAGTTCCAACTGTCAATATAGGCTCTAATTATCATGCTTATACCCGTTCCATATCTATTTGACCATTGCCTCCCCCAGGTGAGGTTTCTCTTGGAGGATTTTTCTCTTCTTCTCCCATACAAACCTCCACTTGAGTTATTTTTGGTGGATCTAATACTTGAATGGTAGTATTTTTCCCATGCTCATAAAATTCCCTCTCAATTTCTGCTAAGAGTCTTTGTGCTTCAACTTTCCTTGTTGTTTTCTCTACATTTTCATTTCATTCATGTATAGCAAACCCTATTATTTTTTCTAACCATTCCAATTTATCATCTCCTGACATGTCCTTGAATTAGGTTAGGTCTGGTTTCTCTTTCCTTTGTAATGCATCTTCCCTATACTTAGTATTTTCAGTGAATATGTGATATTCAAAACTTCCATGTGCATATGGCTAATGAGACACTACTTGACTAGCATGTTGGGATACTAAATTTGTGGGGTCATGTTTCTTGTATCCTCTTGTATAAAAAATGTACTCTACTTTGTTTTTAGCTTCCTTCCTAGACTATGTGGTTTCCTTTACCAAGTGATAACCTACATAGAAACCATATGAAATAAAGGCTATTTTATTATCTTTTACCAAGGAGGCATTGAAACCTTGCAAAATAGTTTGGGAATAAATTTTCCCCAATACCAACCCATCTAGTACATAAGATGGCAATAGGTACAGGGCCCCAGTGGCTCCAAAAATACTCAGGTAAGTACTCTTTTCCTCCAAATACCAATTTCCTATCCTGGAGATAACCCTTTTTGTTGCATATAAAAGTATTAGACATTTTTTATTGAAAATTAGTGAGTATATTCTATCAAGGAATTCATCAAATATTGCAGTGTAGGACTTCTTATACCCATTTTAACTCAAAATGCTAAAATAAACATGGAAGAGTAACTCCAAAACATGCCAACTTAAGCCTAATCTAGGAAATACATTCCTAGGACATACTATGTCTAGCAGATAGGATGAAATAAAAAAGGCAGGGACCTCTCCTGATTTGTTTTTTGTGCTTTCTCCACTCCAGTACTCGATTGTTTTGAAATAATGTCTCCCTAGTTGAAAATGATTCTGGATATAGCTACTATGTATTCCAGGGGCATCCATGCTTCTAAGAACTTGGATCAATATTTTTCTCCATATAGTTGGCATATCATAGACATTAAGAAAATGTAGGGTTCTCTAAGGTTCATAGTATTGCACCATCCCGAGACTATGTTCATGAATTCCAGGTTCTCCTTCCACCAGGAGGCCAACAATTGACTGGTGTTGTTCTTTTCATAGAATTTGACCACAAATTTGGCATTAATCATAACTTAGGGCTCCCTGAGTTTCTAATATTTTCTAATATCTACTATCACAAAAACACCAACACACTCCCCATCCACATCATTTATTAAGCATTTGTCGGCATTGGTGTGGTTAATTGTACACTCTAAGGTTTCTACATAAGGAATAACTGAGGTTATGGATGCCACCATGTACAACGATGACAGTTTGATGTTTTGAAAGACATGGTAATCCAATACCCTTACATATATATCACTATGAGGTGTAAAATCAAAGAAACCATCATGATGAATTTTATTATATAAATCATTTCAAGTGGAAAGAGGTACCTTGGATGTCATGCCTGCATCTTTGTCTCTGTAGAGCGTTGGTGGAGCTGGATATTTCTTTTGCAAAATTTTGATCATTGACTCTACCTTAGGTATGGAATCCAATTCTCTAATAGTAGTAAGGCTTGAAGCCTCTCCCACCTATACATTCTTCCCCTTTGACATCTTTGGTGATTGACAATTTGTTGGTCATCAAGGAGGCATTTTCCCTGCATAAAATAACATAATTAAATTCTCCATTGATCAAACATTGTGGGTAATGAGAAGATTTATAAAATGAACACAATACCTGAGAAAAATAGGATTTTTTTGTCTTTAGCACTTACGAGTCACGGAAATGACAATGAAAATTTGACAACAATTATCTTGGATGAGCACAACACTTGGTTCTTCAAGATCTCTTGTTGTGTGAAGCTCTCTAATGTTCTATGAAAACAATGATAAAATAAAATATCCAAATTGAATTGAAATAAATTGTTTCCATAAGTCTCGTTTGAATTCACCATTGTCGAGTACAAAAAAATCCTTGCGGATCTTCCGGAATTAAATATGTCATTGGTGCCATGCTCTAGGGTTAATAATGTGTTATGTTAATCAGTGGTGCAAATGGAACATTAATTTAGTCTCTCATCAATTTCAAATAGTGATGATTTTGCACACAATGATTCGTAAAATCGGGGATCAGGGATGTGTTGTCACTTATGGTTTGAATGACTTACTTCAACACTTAATTTTCAATCCCGATGAAGGTGAGTGCTCGAAATTATGCTTGCGTTATTTTTTCATGGAGACATTTTTTCAAAATGATGACTTAGAATACAAATCATGCAATGTGAAGTTTGGAGCTTCCCTCGGCTAACATGACCTGTCTAGATAGGTAGAAATCATGGAATAATATGCAGTGAGGGGGGTCGTTTTAACTCAAAATGCAAGGTGTTTAAAAATCCCTATTGTAAATTATGGAAGATCTATATCAAATGTGGAAGATAGCATGAATGGTCAAGATCACAGATTGTGTTAGAAACACAGGATCACGAAGAAATAAAATAGAATGAATGCAGAAATAAAACACGGAAGACACACAATACAATAGAGACACATATATATATGGTTCACCTAGTGTGGGATATGTCCACCAGATAAATTTCCAGGTCCTTCCTTTATTATTATCTAGCAAATGAAGGGATACAACCTACATCAAAGCCGGTGTAACTTCCTCTTCTTTCTTTCACAGTCTCATCTCTCAGAATACAATATTCGCAATAATACATAGTCGCAATACATTTCCCTCATAAAAGAGGGTTTCCTTCTAGGGAGAAAAACCCTAACATAACTTCTATCGTTAGATATGCGACCTTATAATTAACAGTTGAGATCTATAATGAAATTACAATATACATTTACAAGGCAATTTTTCCTTTATAGGCTTCGCCCTTGAACCCCTGCTTGCCCATGAACCCCATAGGGGGGGTAACCCCCCTCTGCACTCCCTCATGTGGATGAGTGTACATTCTTCTCAGGTGTAAATTCTTCATGGGGTATAAAAACGGATGAAAACAAAGACCTCTGAATCAGAAAGATAACCAGGCACCACAACCAACAATCTCCCACTTGGAGACTGATCTCAACAACTCCATCGTTGTTGTATCTGCTGGACTATGAACCTTCTTGGACCTGTAAAATTTATCATCTTCACCTTCATGCTTGAATACCAACTGAAACTGAGAAAGAACTTAGTTTATCCCTGGTTACTCCCTTTGTTAACATGTCTGCAGGATTCTGGCTAGTGTGTATCTTTTCCAACTTCAAATGTCCATCTTCCAAGACGTATCGTATGAAATGGTACCTCAGTTGTACATGATTAGTATTTGAATGGAAGGATGAGTTCTTTTCAAGATGAATGGCACTCTCACTGTCATAGTACAACCTATTATTATCCTTATTCTTTCCCAATTCCTCCATAAACCTCTGTAACCAAATCATTTGTTTACTAGCCTCTGTAGCAGCAACATACTTTTGTTCTGTTGTTGAAAGTTCAAAAACCTTTTGTATTTTCTAAATTCAACTTACTGTTGTTCCACCTATAGTAAAAGCATACCCTGTAGTGATCCTCCTACTATATTTATCACCTACCATATCTGAATCAACATATCCCTGTAGAACAGTGTATGAACCTACAGAACATAATGCATGAGTAGCATTACCTCTCAAATACCTGAGAATCAACTTTACTACCTCCCAATGTTCTTTACCTGGATTGTTCATATACCTTCTCACAAATCCCATTGCATGTGCAATATCTAGTCTTGTGCAAACCATCACATACATCAAGCTGCCAATTGTTGATGAATAAGGGACCCTGGACATGTATTTTATCTCCTCCTGTGTCTTGGGACACATTTCCTTAGTTAATTTGAAATGGTTGGCCAAAGGTGTACTAACTAGTTTTGCATTATGCATTAAAAACCTCTCCAACACCTTCTCTATGTACTCATCCTAAGACAATGTCAATTTGCGATTTTTTTTGTTTCTTGTTATTATCATACCAAGGATTTTCTTTGCAGCACCCAAATCCTTCATTGCAAATGAATTAGCTAATTTATTCTTCAGCACAATTATATCATGCATATTAGACCCTGCAATAAGCATGTCATCTACATACAATAGAAAGATAATATCGCTTCCATTTTCAAATCTTCTAACTATTCAAAATGAAAATCTTCTACTACCACAAGACTTAAAATAGTCCTAATTGAAGTCATTTTAACAATGGGAGAAAATATTTCATCAAAATGTATACCTTTCTTTTGTGCAAACCCCTTTACAACAAGTCTAGCCTTGTACCTCTTTTTTTCTCCATCATCTTCCTTCAACTTGTAAACCCATTTATTCTGCAATGCTCTTTTTCTTTTAGGCAACTGAACCAAGTCCCAAGTATGGTTATTTACCAAGGAATCCATTTCCTCTTTCATTCCTTGCTCCCACTTATTTTTGGTGTCTACCTACATTGCTTCTTCATAACATTCTGGTTCACCAGAATCAGTCAACAATAAATAATACAATGAAGGAGACTATTGTTCAGGGGGTCTACTCAACCTAGTAGATATTCTAACAACACTTGTAGGATTTTGAGGTACCTGTTGCTCCTGTTGTTTTACATTTTGATTTTCTCGTTCCTTTGGAATTTGTTTTTCAGTGATCTCATCAAGCACTGTGTATTCTAGTTTTTCTTTTTCCTGTTTCTTTCCCTGCAACTGATCTTTTTACATGACCATATCATTGAATATGACTTCTCTACTCCTAATGATTTTTTTATTTTCATAATCCCATAAGAGATAACCAAAATAATTAACACCATATCCAATAAAGGTACACTTCTTAGATTTTTCCTCAACCTTTGTTCTATTTTCTTTATCAATATGGACAAATGCTTCACAACTGAAAGTTTTCAAAAAATAATAGTTTACCTTTTTACCTGTCCATGCCTCCTCTGGAATTATACCATCCAAAGAGCTTGAAGGTCCTCTATTTATTATGTAAACAACAGTACCAACAACATCTACACAGAAATGTAAGGGAAAACCATCATGAAATCTCATACTCCTTCCATGCTCCATGATTGTCTTGTTCATCCTTTCTGACACACCATTTTCTTGTGGTGTTCTTGGAACTATCTTCTCTCTACAAATACCATGGTATGAAAAATAATCATCAAACTCCTTGCTGCAATATTCACCTCCATTATCTGATCTGAGACACTTCAACCTTTTCCCTCTCTCATTCTCAACCAAATATTTCCATTTCTTAAAAGTATCAAAAACATCATATTTTTGTCGAATGCAATAAATCCAAGTTTTTCTAGTTGCGTCATCAATAAAAGTAACATAATAATGATAACCACCAAGAGATGATACTTGAGTTGGTCCCCATACATCTGTATGCACAATCTCTAACCTTTCACTCTTCTTTTATTTTCCGACTCTGAGAAATCTGACTCTCTTATGTTTTCCATAAACACAATGCTCATAGAAGTCCAAATAAATTTGTTTAAGATATGGAAACAAATTTATTTTGTGAAGTATATGCATCTCCTTATCACTCATGTGTCCAATCCTATGATGCCACAGTGTTGTATCCACTCCTATAGAAGCTAAAGAGATAGAAGATTCAATATTACTAGTACATAAATACAATGTACCTACCTTCTCTCCTTTTGCTATCACCAATGATCCTTTGGTGACCTTCCACACCTTATCTGTAAATATGGATATACAACCTTCACTTGCCAACTTTCCTGTTGAAATTAGATTTTTCCTTAGATCTGGAACATGTATTACCTCTTTCAACAACCATTGGTTTCCATTGATTTGCTTTATTTTTACCTTTCCCATTCCAACAATTTTGCATGGTGCATCATCACCCAAATGAGCTTATCCAAAATCACCTTAAACATAATCTAGAAAATGTTTCATATGGGGTGTGGCATGAAATGAAGCCCTTGAATCTACCACCCAAGAATAAAAAATATTATCTACAGAAATAATCAAACCATCTTGTAACACATCACCTGTTACATTTGTTTCATGTCTTTTCTCCTATTGTCCATCTCTTTGTTTCTTTGGAGATATGCATTATTTATTCAGATGTCATTTCTTCC
>SNQJ01S0013607.1:54898-71317 GCA_010110895.2 Picea sitchensis
CCATGACCAAGCCATTCCAGTGTTCTAGTAATGAGCACAAGACTAGAAGAGCCATGACCTCATCATCAAAGTCCACTTTTACAGAACTTAGTTGATTAGTAACCATATTAAATTCATTTAAATGATCTGCAAAAGACCCACCTTCTAACATCTTCATATTAAATACTATCTTCATTAGAAATACCTTATTGGATGCCAATGGTTTTTCATACAATTTATACAATGCATCCATCAAATCCTCCGTTGTCTTTTCTTTCGAAATATTGAAATCCACCGACGCTGCCAGGCTCAGCTGTATCGTTCCTAGATCCTTTCTGTCAAGAATCTCCCATTATTCATCCTTCATAGTCATTGGCTTCTTTTCTATTCCACCCAATGGTAGTAATAGATCCTTCTGATATAAATAATATTCCATCTGCATCTTCCATAACTAGTAGTTTTGGCCGTTAAATTTCTTGACCCTAAACTTTCCATCTTCTGCCATTGCTCCCACTCAAACCAGGAACCCTCTTTTCATGTGAGTTACCTTTCTCTCTAATACCAATTGTTAGAAAAACAAGATCACAGAGAAATAAAATAAAACAAATGCGGAAATAAAAAACATAAGATACACAATACAATAGAGACACAGATATATGTCGTTCACCCAGTGTGGGCTATGTCCACCAGAGAAATTGCTAGGTCCTTCCTTTATTATTATCCAGCAAATGAAGGGATACAACCTACAACAAACTTGTTGTAACTTCCTCTTCTTTCTCTCACAGTCTCTTCTCTTAGAATACCATATTCACAATAATACATAGCCACAATACATTTCCCTCATAAAAGAGGGTTACCTTTTAGGGAAAAAAAAAAGCCTAACATAACTTCTACCGTTAGATATGCGACCTTATAATGAATGGTCCATATTTTCAATGAAATTACAATATACATTTACAAGGCAATTTTTCCTTCGGGGGCTTCGCTCCCCGAACCCCCTCTTTCCTTCGGACCCCGCAAGGGGGTAACCCCCCCTGCACTACCCCGCATGGATGTGTGTACATTCTTCTAGGGTGTAAATTCTTCATGGGGTATAAACACGATTGAAAACAAATACCTCTAAATCAGAAAGATAATCAGGCTCCACAACCAATATCTTTTCCTACTAAAATCAATCATCAACAGTTTCNGGGATACAACCTACAACAAACTTGTTGTAACTTCCTCTTCTTTCTCTCACAGTCTCTTCTCTTAGAATACCATATTCACAATAATACATAGCCACAATACATTTCCCTCATAAAAGAGGGTTACCTTTTAGGGAAAAAAAAAAAGCCTAACATAACTTCTACCGTTAGATATGCGACCTTATAATGAATGGTCCATATTTTCAATGAAATTACAATATACATTTACAAGGCAATTTTTCCTTCGGGGGCTTCGCTCCCCGAACCCCCTCTTTCCTTCGGACCCCGCAAGGGGGTAACCCCCCCTGCACTACCCTGCATGGATGTGTGTACATTCTTCTAGGGTGTAAATTCTTCATGGGGTATAAACACGATTGAAAACAAATACCTCTAAATCAGAAAGATAATCAGGCTCCACAACCAATATCTTTTCCTACTAAAATCAATCATCAACAGTTTCTCTCACGCATTGAATCAGGTGATTATAGGTTTTGGCATGCCAATGTCAATGAGATACCGACCATCGATGCACAATATGTATCGTACAATTCATGTCACTGAACATTTTCCCAACCTATCACCAATGTGACATCAACATTGGTCAAGAACCTACTCCTTGGTTTCTTCAAACTAGCATATTACTTGCCGACATCTGATGTTCTTCGGCATCGTCATAATTCTATCCTTTTTTTCATCCCCTTATATTTTCCTCCGAGAATTTCATGTACCAAGATAGATTCAAAAGAGGATGTGATGGCATGCCAAATGGCATGGATGAAGGTGTACAGGATATACAAACATTATTAACTCTTCATCGAACGTCGGATAGTCATAGTTTTTTCACCAAGTTTACTTGTCAGTGTCGGGGAACTTAGCATGTCTTTGGCTATTTCACATCATTCAGTGATAGGTGTCGATAACCGAAAGACATTGATGATCGAAGGCCTAGCCATTATGTCATGTGTTTTCATCAAGAAGTTATCGATGCCCGATTAGTGCATCGGTGAATTTCACAAGCATCTGTCGGGCATAGGGGAAATCAAATACTAATAGATAAGTTTTGAAAATTCTTAAATATTGTAACATTTCTCCCTCTTACTGATAATCCATATTAAACCTGGGAATTGGCTGAAATAAGAATGAAACAAAAGAAAACCTAGAAACAAGTTATGATAATGAGAGAATCGAAGTATAAAAATGGAATTAAATCAAAGTGGTACCCTAGAATTTAAGAAAATTTTGAGGGTGTGTTCAGTGCTCAAAAAATGGTGATTCACTAGTAAAAACTAGTGTCTATACACCTTCTTTTAGTGATATTAATGAGATATTTTTGGCAGTTTTATTTCAACTTAATATAGTGACTCACAAATGATTTATAAATTTGTATATATATGGCCCGCAGAATATTCATTATTTCCTACTTATGGGGATTCATCTAATTTCATGCCTCTTTTCCATTAAAACAATAACTCATATCTACAAGACAAGAGGTGATTCGGAAAACATAGCTTCCAGAAATACATGGTATCTTTTATCCTTAAAATTAGGAACCTCCCCATGGTGTTGCTATGTTTCTAGTCAACATCCATAGCCCCGACGAAGTCACCCCAATATCACAGACCTTGATCCTCTACAAGTGAGAATCCACAGCCCCAACGAAGATATATGCATACCCTCTTAAATTTTACATTCTATTTTATTATGAGATATTTTTTTTTCTTTTACTTGCATATGAAATTAGCGCAGAGGTACCAATAATGAATTAGGGATGAGGATATCTATTTCTTAGAGTGGAGGAGATAACTTTTATTTTTTTCCTTTCTTGTCTTTTCTAACAAGAGTGAGATCCTCCTCTACTTTGTCTATGGTATAAGATACACTCTCCTCTGGTCGATTTCCTTTAGTATTCCCATGCCACAAGGTATAAAACTTGTTTATTCCTTGGGTGATATACATACATAAATGTGAATTATTTGTGCATTGGAATCTCTAGTCTAGTAAGAACTCCTTACTTTATATGTGATGTTGAAATATTCAGGATAAGATAAATGGGTTTGCCACATTACACCAAGAGTATTATCACATAACATCCTCATGATCATACCAAAATAAAAATAAAACCATGTCATGAAAACCAAATTCATAACAAAAAGAAAGATAATATAAACATGGAAACATGCAAATTTAAAAGATCAATCTATCTAAAGAAAACAAAAGGAAAGGAAAACAAAAGGTAAACTATGGTATAAGACATTGCCTAATAAGAAGCTAAGAAAAGAAACGGTTTAGGGAATGTCCATTAACAAATAGATCCTCAAGCTCACCCCTATGGTCTTGTAGCTGATACATACCTACCCCAATATTGTCAGCAATTTGGAAAGGACCAAGTCATAGGTTTTGGAATTTAGAATGTTTCCCTTTTGGTTCGTTGACTTTGTCCCACTGTAGGACTATATATCATACTTCAAAAAATTTGTCTCTAACCTTATGTTTATTGAACCATATTGTAAGTAACTATTAGTGAACTGCAAACTTCCTCATAGCCATCTCCCTTTATTCTTCAACCATTGAGAGTGTATCTATTCTATGTTGCATTCTTGACAATGATTGGCCCCTTGAGGCCTGAGAAAGCTACAGAGATTGGAGATATAAATTGTTTGGTAGGATATATTCATTTTTGTACACTAGAAAATAAGGAGAATTCCCTAAGTCTTGTTTAGGAGTCACCATGTCATCCCATAGAGAATTGTTAAGTGTGGTGTGCCAATTCCAATGGTTTTCTACTATAGTCTTCTTGAGAATTCTTACCATATTTTTATTTGTTGACTTTGCAACACCATTTACCGAAGGGTAATAGTTATAAGAGTATCTTAGAATGATCCCTTTATCTAGAGAAAATTTAGTTAAAAGAGTAGAATAAAAGTATGCAACAATATAAAAAAACAAGAATGGAAGGTACCCCAAACCTTTTTATTATGTGTTTTTCTAAAAAATGTATTACTATGTTCTCGTTGGCATGGGTAAGGGAAATAGATTATGATTACCTCATGAAATAACTAGTTGTAGTTAATATATATTTGTGTTGTTTGGATGAGTTTGGATTTATCTCTCCTATAAAATTTATCCCCCACTACTCGAAGGGTCTAGAAGTGGTCACTAGTTGTAATGGGATTGATGCCTTCTTCTCTTTTCCAACACTCAATTGAAAAACTCCGCATTTTCTCACATATGTGTGTACATATCTAAAAAAAAAAATCCAATAATATCCTACCCTTGATATTTTATGAGCATTAATATATCATGTGAAGTGACCACCTACGGGACCATCATGAATTTCTTTCAATACATTTTCAACATCTTATTTTTTCATAAATCTAAGTAACATGCCATCATAATTCATGTAGAAGAACAAAAAAATTATGAGACGGTACTGGGAAGATTTTAACCTAAGAGATCTCATCTCTCTTAGTTTCAAGTGTCTAGGAAAAGTGCCATGATGGAGAAAAAAAATAAGTCAGCATACCAAGAGTCCTACCCGGGTGGGGTATACTGTACTTCACTACACCATAAAGTCAACTCATTTTCCCAGCCAAAATTTTCTAATTCTATTAGGTCTTGGGATTTTGTGGCTAGTTTACACAAACCTTTTCCTCTAACTATATTTTTGGGTTTGAAATCCAAATCTATCTCTTGGATGAAAACCATCCAATTCCCTCTAATTTCTCCCATTTCCTGTTGGGTGAAAAGGGACCTTACTGCTAGGTGAGGTACTATAACCTTTATATGGTTCTTCAGGATATAGGATATGAAATTATTTATTTCCTTATAGACAAGATATGCTTGTTTATCAATATTCAGGTAGTTGAGTTCAAGTCCTTGGATATTTTTTCTCATGAATGAGATAAGAGCCTCATTGTTTTCATAATATTTTTTAGTAAGAACCACAGCTAAATACGGGTTAGAGGAAAACGTATAAAGGAAGGAGTATTTGTTGAAATTGGGGTTGCGTAAAATAGGGGCTTGAGAGATAGCGGATTTGATTTTATTAGAGGCATATTTTCCTTCCTCACTCCATTTGAACTCTATATATTTGTGTATCATCCTTTGTAATGGTTTAATTATTTCTTCAAAGTCAGGTGTAAATTTTCTCACGAAATTAATCTTCCCAAAATAAATATTGCATGGATTTTTTATTATGAGGGAGCGGAAGTTGTGAGATTTCCTTTTGATGCAAACCCCCTCCCTCACTCGGGGTCTTATCGACCTCCCTGTCTAGGATCATTCAAAACAAGAGTTGAATTAGCTCTCATACTCTTTCTGAACCCCCTGTTAATGTTCACAGGCCCTCAAATTTCCTATGCAGGTCCAAACACTAAAATTGCAGGCTCTTACTAAGCCCTTTCTCCTTTGAAACAACTTCAGTCCCCTAGCCCTCTTGCTCAGACTAACTCCTCATATGACCAAATATTGTGACCAACAGCTAGTCAATAACATCCTATTTCGATGCCTCGACGATTTCTCCAAGCCCCTTCTTTTTTAAAAAATTTGAAAGCGACCTTAACCCATTTTCCTCGACGGAAATAGTGTGTGATCGAGGGTTGTGACCAAGCACCAAGAAAAAATAAGCTAATTCGGGATTCTCCCTTTAGAAATTTTCTTCTCCTCTCCAATGCATACAACACCCGCAAACTGTTGAATACTAAGCGGAAAGATAAACAACTTTTAGCAAATACTGAGATCAACAATTCAAATTAAGTTGTTCGGGCTTTGACAATTTTTGGTCGCACCCAACATACACATAGCACTTGTGAAACATCAAGTTCTGAAAAGGACCAGATCAAATGGCTCTTAAATTTATACCAAATCGATAGCTCACAACACTTCAACAATCTCTTCACAATTCCTTTTCTCCAAATCTTCCGAATCGTCGAAAACAACAATTATGCCGAGTCTCAAATCGACGATACAAAATGCTTTGACTAATGGATAGTCTAGATCAATTCCCTTCGAGCTTCAAAGATTTTCTTTGATCGTCAAACAACACAATGTTTTGTATCTCCCGACACCGAAATGGTGAATGATTATCCTTCCTCCACAAGTCCCCTCCTAGATCGACGACTAGGATGACTTCAAAAATTTTCTCCCTGTCTACACGAAAATTCACTTTCGCTGAAGCACCAAGTCCCTGAACTACAGGATCTTGCACCAAACATCCCCCCCAAGGGATGGATAGGGTTGAATTCAGTCTGCGAGCCTTCATGAATCCTTAACAACACTGCACTCTATTTTCTCCTGAGTGTCGGACCTCTAGATCTACAGATCTTTGGATTCGATGCCACGTGTCATTCTTGTGATCAATGGTCCAAATTGGATACGCTTCCTTCTAATCTCCTAGAGTATTTACCCTCTAGATTTCATAATTTGGTGACACGTGTCCTCTCCAATGGATGATCCAGATGACTTTAGGACTCTGGGCTTTGGGAGTCCTAACTACTCCAATTTGTTGTTCTCTCCAACTTCTGAACTGATGGAGAGTCTAATCGTCCGCCACGTTTCCACTACTTTGGATTTCCTAGATGAGCTTCATCCTTTGGCCTCTGGGTATTCTCACCCCAAATAAACTTAAGTCATCTTCATCCTTTGGCCTCTGGGTATTCTCACCCCAAATAAACTTAAGTCATTTGAAACCTAAACTAATGGAGCTCAGATCCATGCTCCACATGTCCTTTGTTTGGACGATCGAGATTCACTCCGGATTCTTTATCTCTTCAGGAGTTCTTGAATTACCTCAACTTGTTCATCTGGAGTACTGGACCTCTGGACTCCTGGATCTGTTAAAACATGTCCCTCTCATATGGATGGTTCATATAGACTCCATCTCTTCAAAGCATTGGCAAACCTGCATGCTCCGCACCTCAAATATTCTAGAGTGCTAGAGCTCTGCGCCTCCTCCGATCTATTGACACGTGTCCTTATAAATGGACAACCACAATGATTTACACCCTTTGGGACTTTGGGGTCCGGATGCCTCCAAATGCCAAATCTTATGAATGCACAACTTCTGAAGGATTTCATAGATTAACTTTCGCGCAATTTCTCTTGATCCAATGACTCTCCTCTCTCTTGCAAACTTTTGAATGGATCTTAGTTATTGACTCCTGCTCCTCGATAAATCCTCCTTTAAAATTTATCCATGACTTCTCCGAACACGTGAAGTATTAATGAATTATAGGGTTAAACCCCACACTGCTTCTCTATATCTAAGGGTGATAAAAGATCCTATATCCTCCCAAACAGATCTCAACTTTTCGATAATTTAAGCAAGCCAATCCTCTAAATGAACAAATTTCAAAAGGGTACAGGGGGTTAAACCTTGAGAAACTTACCTAGATCAGATGGTTGATATCACCTGCACTCAGATCTGATGGCTAGCATTTTTTATCCTCCGTGTGTAATCCTCCTTCTGGCTGGACTCTGATCTAATGGTCTAGATCTTCTCTCTTGTCGAGATCGACGGTTCATGTAGCTTCTCCTCCCAATGAAGGAGTCTTTGATAATTTTTAAAGTCTTCGAACCTTTGAATCTTCTCATTTGCAAGATAACTCCTCTACAGACGCTGCACCTCCTAAGATTTAAATAATTTTAAAATTCAAAGGGGTCTGGCCCTTTGAAATTTCTCTCCTGTAGGGTTTTCTATATTCCTTTGCTTGTGTTCTGAAGATGCTACTCCTCCTGATATTTGATATTGAGTTAGGCTCACTTGCACTCACCTTGCACTACTTCCACAAATCTAAACCTCAAAATATTCTCAACCTATGCACTCCTTGCAGAGTCCCTGTACAGAACCACACTATCTCTCGTGAGATTATACTTGCCCAGACTTCTAAGGGTATTATCCCTTTGTTCCTTCAAAGAAATTCTTGTTCTCTCTTGGCACTTCTGCACTCATCCTCCTGAGCCTTTATACTTTTTTAGTGGTCCTTAGTGCACTCTTTGCACTGGATTCACCTCTTAAATTGAACTCTAGAGGTTCACCTGCACACTCCTTGTGCTCTTTTTGCAGACTTTCACTGCTCCTCCTGATCTTTCCTCTTTGTGCCTTCTTAATGGACTCCTTGCAAAGCCCCTAAAGTAGTCAGTAACTTTGGTAAATCTTCTTCAAAGTGTTCAACAACTACGATAGGCCTTCCCTGGCACTACTCCTTCTGAGCTTCAAAATGAATTTATCTGGTGTGCCCAAATGGAATGCTCTTGTTTGAACTCTAGATAGAGTTCAAGTGCACTCCTTGCACTGGATTCACAAAGTTTCCAATTACTTTGGTGTGCACTCCTTGCACAAGCCTAAGAGTCCAGAACTACTCAAAAATCCACAAATAGGGGAATCTATCTAAACCTGCAAATGTAACCTACATTCACATCTACAACATACATAAATAAACATAGAAATACATTCATAGAATAAACATTTACCACACATAAAAACACAGAAACTGCATATGCAGGAAAAACAAAAGTCGTATTATATCTGAATGCTTATATGCAAATATTTGTTTACAAAGGTCAAACTGCAACAAACTCTCATCTCTCTCTCTCCTCTCTTGAGATCTCTACTCACTCATCCTCCTAATACTAATGAATTTTTATACAAGAGAATATTTACAAAAGAGGGTCTCCTCAAGCGTTCCCTCCAACTACCTACTCGCATTCAATTGCATTCAATTGCAATCAATGGACATCTAGTCCGAACTATGCCTAAACCTATCTACTTGTCATCCATTAAAGGTGACTCCACATGCAACCTATACAAATTCACATGGATCGACTTCTTTGAGCCTTACAACATTTAATATATTTCATTACATCAAAAAAATTTAATTTAGGTGCAAAATGAGAGGATTGGCACATCTCTTTCCTTGGAAGTTGTTCCTCCAAGTGTCTTGGTCTATTGGTGCTGATGAGGTGGAGTGATTCTCCTACATCACCTTTATTCATTCAGGGTCAATATTGATGCCATATTTAGAAATAATATCACTTGGGAGTTTTCCTTCATCCACACTGAATATGGTCTTTTTGGGGTTCAAAGATATCATGTACTTCCTACACCTTTCAAAAATATGGGTAAGGTGAGAAATGTGGTATGCCCTATTCTTGGGGTAGACGGTGACATCATCTAAGTATACCACTACACACGTTTTTATTATCCCTTTAAAGGACATATCCATGGCCCTTTTGAAAGTATCTCACACATGAATTAATCCAAATGGCATGTGTTTGTAAGCGAATGTTCCCCACTTAGTCTAGTAAGTTGTTTTCAATCTAAATTCTTCCAAAACTAAAACATGGTTATATCTTGAGAACCCATCCAAAAGTGAGAATATCTCAAATCCGGACACAGTATGCAAAATTTTTTCCATGGGGGGGACAGGTAATTATATTTTTATGAGGCCTTGTTCAAGTTTATGAAGTCTACACATAAATGAATTTCCCCTGACTTCTTTTTTATGGGAACTAAGTTGGCCAACCATTCATAATGCCTCGAAATATTATCTTAGCATCTAGTAGTTTTTTGAGCTTATTCTACATCATAGGTTCAAGAGACAGGTGAAATTTCCTTAGTTTTTGTTGGAATGGCTTAACCTCGGTTCTAACTGGAATGGTATGTTGAATGATCCTAGTATCATACGTTTTCAAGTCTTAGTAGCACCATGCAAAAACATCCTAAAAGTATTTAAATAACTTTAGGTAAGCCCTCTTTTCCTCAGGAGATAATGATTTCTCAAGGTTAATGTTTCTTGGATTGTTGGTAGTCTCTAGGTTTATGACTTCATAGGAAGGATAAGAACTACTAATTTTGACATTCTTGGGATTTTTAAACTTCTCTCGTAAAAAAAATGTTTTCAAGGTTGAATACACCCCTGGGAACAGTATGAATTTTAGGTTGAGTCATATTGTGTTCCTTGTCTATATTATGTTCCACATCTCCCTGTTCAACAAGTATCTTTTGGAAAACTTCATCATCGATAACCATGTCCTTAAAATTTTATTTGTTGGTTAAAAAGGACATAATTTTCTTGTCCCCTTCAAATACCCTCCAGTTGGTGATGTTATCTGGTACAAAAGGTTTATATAACAATTATGTGGAAAACCAAGAGGCCTCATAATATTCAAGGAGAGATATCCTTGAATTCGTCGTAGCCATAGAATCAACAAGTATATTCTTTGATCTAGGGATTGTTGTGATGTCAAACACCTAAAAGTTATCTATCAATCTATACACTTCCTGTTGATAGTTCCTTAAAAAAGGAGAATTGCAGTGTTCTTTACCTGTCTGAAAATAATTTTTGAATCACTGAAGACAACTAGTTCCTTAATGTTTAGGACAACATCTTTCTTGATTCCTTGAATCAGGGTTGTGTATTCAACTATGTTGTTAGTGCATATAAACTCTAATCTATAGGATAAGAAACTATGTTTTCTTACTGGATCAATGAAAATGCATCTTTCACCGACTACTCCTTGGGATTTGGATCCATCAAAAAACAAGGTCTAGATCACATAAGTGAAGTTAGACACTTTCTTGTTAGGGTCCAAACTTGGAGTTTCATTGTTGTCTTCTAAGAATATATGGATTTGGAAACTCTTCTCAGGGTCGTTGCATTTCTCAATTATATCTAAACGTTGTGAGAATAATACTTTACATAAGAAATGTGAGAAATTTCCAAATTCATAGTCATGAGAGTAATTTCCTAACATGAGAAATTCTATAGAGGAAGTTTCATCCAGGGCTTCCAAATCAATGACCATATGTTTCACATAATTTTCCCTATTAATTATGATCATGTTGGAGTGTCCCTTTAATGGAGGCCATAAGTTGGACCAGTCGGTACTGAAGTATCCATGTATCTTTTCAGATGAGTCCTGACTCAACAACATCCCATAAGCTTCTAGAATTTATACAATGATGATGTCAATGACTTGGTGAAACTTCGGATTAGAGGAAATGCAACTCATAACATCTTTCAGTTCATCGATTACTTTGAATTATGTTCTATATAATTGGATAATGTGTGTGTAAATTTTGGTAGGGGTGGCATTCGGCTTCTTACATATTGACAAGGGCACGACATTTGAAAATGTGCCAAAATCAACCAAGCAGTTCTGCAGATTTCTGTTGTAAATTTTGAAAGTTAACAAAAAAGGTGGAACAAATGACCGAGGTTTCTAGTTAGTATATGTTGTGTTTACATTATAATTTTTTATTTCTCTACGGGTGAATTTATCAGTGCTTTGGTTTTGGTTTATCATAGGTTTTTCATCTTCGTTAAAGGCTTGCATAAAAAAGGTCTTTTTTTTGAGGAATTTTGCATAAGTCCATCATAGAAATATTTTATTTCATCTTTTTCAAATGTTCTACCACATTATATTCTAGCTTTTATGTCTCCTAAGTTTGGAATTTTGGGGTAGAGTTAAGTAAATGGGATGACTAAGCCAAAGAAGGTGCTCTTTCAGGTTTTTTGGAACCTTGGGATATGATAGGATGATTTTTTGTGATAGGGCCCTTGCTTCTTGTTTATACTACCAATATTTCAAGTGGATCTTCCTCTTTGGTGATATCATCAAGACATGATGTGTGATTGACATCCCACAACACCATGGTTGTTTGTTCAGGTGGCTCACTAAATTCATTTTCTATGGAATTCAATGTTCGATCATTGGGTTTCTCAATTAGGGTACAACTATCCATAATATCACTCGCTATCAAATTCATGGCATTCACCCATTGGGAGAAATATTTCTCGAAATGGTGTTCTTGATGATAATTAAAAAAGGACTCAAAGGATACTTCACATAACTCAATGTTCAAGTTGTCCAGGGGAGGTTTTATATCCTTGTAAGATTATGGTTTTCTAAAGAAATGTTTGTAAGGCCTAGGATTGGATGTTCCTTCACCTACATTCCTCTTCAAGTCCCCAATTTCCTTAGATAACCTCTTAATCATTCTTTGCATACTTTCCATATCTACATTGTGCTTCTTAGGGTTTTGTTCTGCTTGTTTACCTAGTGGACGGCTTAACAAAAGTCCTCTTGTAGGTTTTGTTTTGGTTTCCTCCATTGATAAATAGATCTAACTATCTTTACAACCTTTCATTTGTAATTCAATATTTTTTTCCTCCTTGAAATTCTCAGCCAAAGTAGGTTTAGTGACTCTTTTGATGAACATAGAGATAGAGGTTGTTAATGTTCTTGCATATACCTCAATTTGTAGCTCTTGGGTGGGTATGCCATAAGGTTGAAATTTATTAATGATTGTTGTAAACCTATTATTAAAATATTTGACCTTTCTCTTGGGTCCCATGGTGGTAGAAAAATCTTTACCATCAAGGATCCTATAGTTGTTTCTTCAACAAATTTGTCTAGGAAATATTTCTAGAATTTTTTCTAGCTGGTTATGGAACTAACTAGAAGGTTAAAGTACCATGTCGAGGTTGAGTTCTTGAAAGTATAAGGAAAAATTATACACGCTACATATTTGTGATGTACATTCTCCAACCTTATTGCAAGTATGGATTTTTTAATATGGTTTTCGAGCAGTCCTAAGGTTTCAAGGTCAAACTTGGGAGGAAGATTCTCTTGGTTCCTAAGTAAGTTATGCAACCATCTTGGTATGGAAAAATCATCCTTGGAAAACCATGTCTGATTGTTTTTAGGATGATCATTACCCTCTGATATTTTCATTGTTATCCCCCATGTCGTTTGATTCGTCATCTAAGTCTTCTATGTTGAAACCTACTTGTTTAGATTTAGAATTATTAGGTTTAGAGTAGGTACTTGTATGTGGGGTAGCAATTGGAGTTTTAGGAATAAAACTAAGAGGTTGATCGAATTCAATTAAGACAAAATCTACCAAGTCCTCAAATGTGTGGACAAAAGTGTGATATGGGGTGTCGACGAATGGTCTGGGAGTTCACTTCCTTCAGGGTAATAAAGGAGCTAATGGAAATGCTTCAATATGTCAATCATAGTCTCTAGTAATTATCATAAACTCATTGATTTCCTCGTGAGGGATCACGTAGAGTATTTCTGGGTGAAGGTACATATCTTGCTTAGTGTGTGGTGAGTCACTGGTGGTAGGGGTACTTTCTTTGTGAGGGTTGACCTAAGAATGACTAGCCATGCATGTGGTATTTTTTGAATCTATAGGATATTTGGGATATGTTTATACGGGAATAAGTGATCTGACTAGACATGCATTCGTCTAGGCCCTCCTTCTATCACCAATTCTGTTGAGGGTTCTAAATTCCCTTTAACTAAACAATAAGAATCACTCCCAAAGACAAGGCCCAATTAGACTCTTCTTTGTTTGGGGTGGTGTGCTTCTCTGTATTGATGATCTAATGAGTTTCGATGGGATTTAATTGTTGTTTTGAAAATTTTCCCTTCTAACTATGTATCTCTTTTAAGTTCTAATTCTTTGATATTCAAACATTCAAGAAGTATAAATAACTTAAACGATTAAATTCATAAGAAAATTGGGCATAGGATAACCTTCACCCAACGATGTGTAAACAATATCCAATACTAAACAACATTATTAATAATACTAACATTGATCAAGTAACATATATCGTCTAAGAAAATAAAGAAGAAATTTGCACGAAATCATATATAAGGACAAATAAGCTAGAAATAATTCTACATATTTTTTGTATGTAATACATTAAAACACCATCGAATTCTAACCAACATTCATTCAACAACTATAATGATTCAAGATAACTCAAAATAATCATGATCTTACAGAAAATCTTGTAGTTGATACCAATACGCAGAACAATCCACAAATCGAGTTTTCATCCACAAACTTGGAAAAATTTGTCTCTAGCTTCATCTGATCTTTTTAATTTATCAAACTTCAAAATAATTCTTATCTTAACTATTCAGTTCTTAAAAAAAACATCGACCCTTCAAAATGAGGTCAATGTATTTATTTAAAAATAAACATACCAAAGATAGCTTGATGGTTCACTTAAAGTAAAGAAAACAAATAGTATAGTGGACTCATCCACGTGTATGCTCCCAGTAGTCTTTTTGTAATCTCAACGGGTTTTCTTTTTTGTATTCAGACCACTGGACGAAAATATCTTCACAGGTATGGAGCTACATGAATTAGTGTTATTCCATTGGTAAGCTAATATAATCTTACATTTCCATCACATGATGTTTGAACCATTCCATCTTGGCACTCAAGTATCGCAATACAACCGATTCTCCTACCAGCCCTTCGGAAAACTTTCTCACTTGTCCCGTTTATAAAGTTGTAATTTTGAGGATATCAGCTTCAAACTTCTTATCCCAGTATGCAAGATTCTTGACTATATCATTGAGGTCTATGAAGTCTTCAAGAATACAAAACTTAGGAAGTTGAATATCCTTAATTTTCTAGTTTATCCCTTCCCAATTGTTGAGAAACTCTTCCTACATGTTCTGCATCTTTTTTTGTGGTTCCACCACTAGTTGCATCAATTACTTTGTCACTTTATAGAATCTTGCTAGGTTGCCATCGGTAAGTGTCCCAATATTGTGTTCCTCCTCACCTAAGCCCTTTTGGATTACCATGATATACTCGATCTGATCCAAAGTCTTGAGTGACCTTTCAGACCATCTTATTGTATCCTTGTGCACCATCATCCCTAGAAAGGTTTCTTCCTGGTAGCTCACAACCTGGGCTATAAATATATCCCTTTCTATCCTAAATTAATTGTGTCCTTATCAAAACTCATCTCTCATAAAAATAATCACTTGAGTGGTGTCTTGGTAGTATTCGAACATGTGCCTAATATTCTTGAGTTATATTATCATGGACTCTTCCTCCAACTCATATTCTTTTTCTATGTCAATGGTGTCACTATATATATCCATTCCAACTACTAGTAGTTCAATTACTTTGGAATTTCTGGCATCAAACAAGTTTTCTTCTATAGTAATCATTACAACGCTATCCAAAGTGAGTCTCCTTTTATTACTATCTCTTTTTACCACCACATGTCTCTTCTTGTCATATGCTATAGCCCGGACATTGACCGCCTCATCCACAGGTTCTATAATTTGTTGATCACCCCATGATAAAGCGTTGACTAGACTAATTGGAATGTGAAAATGTTCAAGGGTTTGTTCCTTACAATTGTCGATTGCTAGTATTTGGTTACTAGTGTTTCCTTCATCTCCTCCTATTGATTGCCCTTGGTACAAGGTCGTAGAAGGATTCCCTATACCACCACTTGGTTTAGTCTCTACATATTTAAGAATCTCTTCCATTTGCTCAATATCAGTGGTGCTTTTGGTAACATCCTTTGTTGTTGATATTGAGGGTGGTGTCATTCCCTTGGGTAAAAAAGGAGTTAGTGGTTCTATTGTAGTTCTTTCAGTCTCTTTTTTAACACTTAGTTCTTCATGTTCCTTGCTTCTAAGTGTGTCATCTCTCGGTTGCTCCCCAACATCTAAAGTTTCCTCATTCTCCTCTCTATCCTGAGTCTTTTCTTCTGTACTGGAACCTTCACTTTTACTTTCATTTTTCTCTTCTTAAGTCTCTCCCGACTTTCTATCATGACCCTTATCATCTTCAATGTCCTTTCCTTCCGAGGTGATATCTCTCAGACCATTTTCTTCATTCGTGTCCTCTTGATTTCCTTCCCTTATGCTCTGAGGTTGTGATCCTTGTAGTTATGTAGCAACCTCATTAATAATAGGGATTGTTGAGTTTTCTATATCCTCACTATCATCATAAAAAATTGTTATTAGATTTATTATTACCAGTGCCAATATGTTTCTTCTTGGTATCCCTTTCAAAGTTCCAACTATCAATCTAGGATTTGGTTTCTCTTCATGTACTTGTTCCATATATGGTTGATCATTGCCTCCCCCTGGTGAGGTTTTTCTTAGAGTATTTTTCTCTTCTTCTCCCCTATATTTATTATCAGTGGCCCTAATACTTGAATGGTAGGATTCTTCCCATGCTCATGAAATTCCCTCTCATATTTTGCTAAGAGCCTTTGTGCTTCATATCTCCTTGATGCTTTCTCTACATTTTCATTCCATGTTTGTTAAGGTCATAACCCGCACATAGGTAGATCAATGTATTCGGATGTAATAAAGGTCAATATTAATAAGACCTTTCAATAAAATAGAATAAGGCGGATGTAAGAAGACCTAATAGAAGCTTCCGCTTCTAGAAGGATATTCCTCTAGATGCTTC
>SNQJ01S0013608.1:0-19443 GCA_010110895.2 Picea sitchensis
ACATTGTCATTAATGAGCGAAACGCTTAAGGAGATCTCCCATTAATACACATTAAACCAATATCTGCGGAGAGTTATATTATCCCTTCCGATTGTTCATCTCAAACAACATGGAATGTCTTTCGTGGTTCATCGCATTGGCGTGTTCATGAAATCTCCAATCCTTAATTTATCTTCGCCGTACCCACCATCTTCGCACTTCTAAGTATGCAATTACTAGTCTTTAATGCCAACAACGCATCATGCAAAAACCGTCGAGATTGTCATTAATGATCGAAAGGCTCGAGGAGATCTCTTATTCACATGCATTGGACCAATATTTGCGGAGGGTTATATTATCCCTTCCAACTCTTCATTTCAAACATTATCTGGAGAAAACAAATGTTCTCGTAAACTTATTGCAACAACTCAACAATAGTTCTGTGGAGATACAGTGAATATCTTTGAGTGTGAGGACTTGAGCTTCCAGTGGTCTAGGGCACACTCTTACTATTCATCTCATTCTACCCAGAACAAAGTGATTTGGACCTCTGGAATCACTCATGCAGGCTGCGTCCTTGAAGTTTTTTACTGTAAGGAGGTGGCCTCTCGGTGCGTCTAAAAATATATTTCAAGCCAAAGAATTATTCCACTGCGTGACCGTTCTCTTGTTTCTTTGTCACCTCAAGTCTTCTGCAAGATGTTAAGATTGTCGGAGCCACCATTGACCTTCAGAGGAAAAGAATGCAAGAAATTCCTAGAAAAACATGATAACGGGTTGGACCTCTTACTTGAGTTCCTGGAAGACCCGACAATAGTTCCTAAAGATATCACAAAGTTCGAGTTTAGTTCCTTTAGAAATCCATTCCGGGAAATTGCCTGGTTGTTTACAAGAATAACGAGATAGGAATCCACGACAAGAATTTCCCGCATGGTTCTTTATATTTTGTATTTCACAGTCAAGGAGCAATCCATTTTTGATTGGGGGAAGCTAATTTCCATTGAAAGATGTTCCCAATTGTCATGATTCAAAGAAGAGAATAAATTTTATATGTCATCCTACTTGGTTTTCGCTATAGCGCATTGCTGTCCATTTCCAAAATCGTCTCTGTCCAAGAAGACAAACTATGAATTTGACCCAGTAACGTTCTAATACCAGGCCTTGTGGAGGCACAAGGCCTCCCATTGTTTTTATGGGGTTTTTAATGACTTTTTCTCAGTTTTAAAAGATTTATTGTTAGGAAAGGATGCTCCCCGGATGTCTGGCCAGGAAACCAATTTTTGGACAGGAAGGGGTCACTTGAACAAATGGAAAATTACAGTGTAATAATGATTTTTGGCTCCAAGGAGAATCCTTCTTTCCTTCCATGTCACATCACAGACAAGATGTTTGTTACAGAAATAGTAAGGCAATACAACTGTTGGTTGCATTTTTTCCATGGAAAGAGAAAAAAACAGTTCATTCCTCTGCCTTGGAAAGTCGGGGACTTTGTGTTCAGAAACGTCAACAAGATTGATGAATTCGCAGGCCATTTCAACAACTTGAACCTAAGATATGCTGAAAGGATAAAAGGGTTCGACCCTGATGGGATTTTTCTAGAACATTTACTAGCGGTTGGCTTTAGTAGCTCTTTTATCCATACACTCCTGAACGGAGACAGAGACAGTGACGAAAACACTACTGGTCCTGATGATGTCAATGTAGAGACATTGCAAAGCACAACTGAATTATACAAACAATAGTGAAAAGGCTCTGGTGAGAAGAGTGTCCAATCCTCGACTAGCACTCCCAAGAGCATGACATCATAGAGCATCACTTCACCGACCCACCCCAGTAAGAAAGAAACCCATAATTATTCAAACAGAGGAGGAGATAAGAACCCTCCTCGCGGAAAAATTGATAGTTCTCACAAGATTCCCATGATGAAGAAGAGAAAAAACATTGTAGGGAAGGCAGAAGAGTCTGAAACTGAAAGTGAGAACATGCAACTTGAGACTGATGTGGATGGCATTTTCCACAAAGTTGATCAACCCGTGGACACGATGCACCATAGTTCCACAATGGAAATAGATGAGACCGACATTTTTGATGAATATGAATCCTTCGTATTCCAGAGCGTTGTTTTTGACAACCAATCTAAAAATTTAATTATTGAAAAGAGAGATGTAACAAATAAGAAAGAGAAATCTCATTCAAAGATTAACCTTAGGAACATGCAGTTGTCCCAAATATCTCGATTTCACCGAGAAACCACAGATTCTCTTGGTGATTCGATTGGAGGAGTTGAAGTGGAGAATGCCAGACTGAACAACCGAATCAAGGAATTGAAGGAGGATTTGATTCCTACCCCATTGTTTGCCAGTCCTATATCAAAAACCATGCCTTCCACCCCTACAACCAAGTTAAAAGGATCCTCCAACCTCCTCACATTCTGTATAGGCTATGTGGAGAATAATATCAAGAAAAAAATGGAGCTAATTATTGAAGCCTGGGAACCATCACAAAATATAGCTTCCTTTTGAATGAGGGCACATGCTTTGCATGAACATTTGCAGGCGGATTTAAAAAATGAAGAATGTTTCTATCTAGAGACGGTGTTCCCTTTTGGAAACCATGTCATCAACATCTTAGATCTGAGAAGAAGACACGAAGATCTCCCCTCCCCAAACTAGATCAAACAATTAAAAGCATGCTAGAAAGAGAAATTTAAGAACCTACATCTCATTGTCGAATCATGTGAACAAGTCATATCAGATAAAGAAGAATTATTTAGAAACCTGACCGAAATAGACTTAGCCGGAAGTACCAACGAGGTTCAAGACCCAAACTTAATACTCAACTCCTTATCCTTAACCAAGCAAGCCTTCGATGAACAAGTTGATATTTTAAAGGGGTTGTATTTAGAAAAGTTTTACGACATCCTTGAATATGGTCAAGATGACGTGGAGAACTTGCTAGTAGACTATTCAACACACAATGAAGAAATTGAACAGGCTCTGCATAGTATTTCTATTGATCTAAGGAAATTAGAAAACGATATTTTCAACATAAAAATCAGGGATGAAATCAACGTGGCCCCCATGAGAAGCTACATTGAAGAATGGATCCAAAGGAGAATCGACAGGCTCACCGACGAAGGGAAACAACCGGTTGGCATGATTCCAGTGGTCGTCTACGAGAGCAATAAAAAGACATCAACAAGCAAATAACAAAGGGAGAAATAGATACCATCATAGTAAGTCTATACTGATCACATCTTGCTTTCTTTATCAATCCAATTATTCCACCTCTTTAAATAGAAATCTCTAACCAAAGACTGATAACTTCCAATTTATTCTTTTGAGGTTTTCCTCTATACCATCGCCCACTTCTTCTTTCTACAGTCCTATTTCTTGTACTTATTTTTTTTATGGTCCACGGGAGCCCCAATCCTAGTCTATATGACAAACACATTTAAATTTCCAGAAATATGTAACAAATTCCATAAATATGTAACAAACATTATTAATTTGTGATAAATTTCAAAGAAAACTACTTCAGGATGCTTTCAGAGTGCTAAATTAGTTCTCTTTATGCATGTCGATCATATTCTTTTATTTTTATGTGCTCATAATTTTTTTTCTTCAACTATGTTGGATGTCAGGAAATTGTGTTTATTAAATTTGAATGTTTAATGTGTGTAATTCCTGGTCCTTTTTTCTAGGAACCTTTATTTCAAAAATAAAATAAAATAAATACTTCTATCCTTTTTTATTGCTTCAAGTCATTATGACAGAAATTTTCTAAGTCCCATTTTTGAACTAGACACGCCCGAGGAAAAAAGTTAAACATGAGTATCACATCTATAAAAAACGTTGTAGGATTGACATCCTCCTTAGGTTGTTGTTTCGGTGATAACAGATTAATCTACAAGAATATCCGCATATTAACCGCATATTAATATAATATTATGATTAACTAATTCGGGAATTTGAGACTCTAGTTCTTCGGGGCTCCGACCTTACTTCCGCAATGACATTCTCCCTGGGTCATCTACCAGCCCGATGTCTTATGGCTGGCGTGTGACAAACTGGCACGCGTCATTTTCTGCATGGATACCACCTGTACTTCAAGCTGCTTCCCAAGTGTTCACTGCTTCAGGATTCTATTTCTCCCTCGGTCCCACCATAGTAGTGCATTTATTCCCATTCCAACCTGACATGAACTACACTGCCATGCAACACTTGTTAAATGTAAAGGAAATATAAAACTCAAAAAGTCTATGCAGAATACATGTTTCAATATAGAAAAATATAACAAATTGATTCACATTCATTGATGGTTATATAATAATAGTAATAGATCTCCTTTTTACTTGCCTAGAGTTTGTATATGAAGTTTTCATCCTTTTTCAGTTTAATATTAGAGATATTCTAGAACTGTAGAGGCATAGGTTTTGTAGTGATGTAATGAGCTTCCGAGCTATGACGCCGCCAACACCAGTGCCTTGGTTATCTAAATATCATGTCTTTAAATTTGATTTTTCCTTTAATTTATTAAAAAACTCTTTTATAGTTGGGATTCCTTCATTATTATATAATAATAATAATAATTTAATTTTAAGGGACTGCTAAAGTCTACAAAGGTATACATACCCTACTCCCCTTTGGATTTAAACTTGCGAAACACATGTTCTTAACCATTCGGCCTACTCAGGTCGTGTTTTTCATTTTCTATGAAGCTACCATTGAATTGTTTGTTTGTTATGCATGAGGTCTCTTATACCCGAATTGTTTCACTTAGTTGCATTTTTTTTTTCAATATGAAGTTCTGAGACTTCTAATAGTAAGTGTTTTTCATCTTCAACCTTCTTAGTGACATACATATGATAAATTCATTCAACCCACACAATTTTAAGAATTGTTCAACACCTTGTTTCAGTATGGAGCTGACAATCAACTCCTTGTAATATTTTGATTTTCTCTTATTCTCTAATTATTTATCACTTCATAATTTCTCCTTAAATTTAGATATTAAATTGTGATATAATAGGAAATTAAAATATTTATTATGAAAAAAATCCAAATTTAAATTTTATTCTCCAATTAAAAAAAAAAAAAAAAATGTGTGTGTGTGTGTGTGTGTACGCATTGGATGTAGCTTGGGTGGTTGGGAGGAATGATTGTTATCCTCTCTACCTAGATTCAAATCCTTTGAGTGACATATTGTATCCTTAATAGGCCTATAAGACACTTTTTTTGTTGATTAAGCATCGCCTATGTAGTAAACCATATCTATGTCAAATTATTCTAGCTCTCATTTTCATGGAAAAAAATCATATTTTTCCTTTTTAAAAATTTACAAAACTTGTATAAATAAAAAAACATTTAACAAAAAAAAATTATAATACAAAGAAATTTGCTAAATACCAAATGTTATTATGATAAAACTTAAAAAAAAACTTAAACTCCTTAACCTTCAACTTACCATTAACTTATACATTTTTTTTTCTAACTATTATAACTGGATGATAATCACTCATATCATTTAAAAAACAGGTAAACCTTTTAAAAACCTATATTTAATGGTAAGCAACATTAATCACAAAGGACATCAAAGAAATGATACAAAAAATTTGAAAAACCAAAAGGAAGATATTACAAAAAAATATATATAAAGTGAATAACATAAAAAAAAAAAAGTACAGTAATTTAGGAATTGTATTTTTTTATAAGTATTAATATAAATTTATGGGGAGGATATTTTATAGTTGTAAATCTATTTTCATATATTAAACATGGAGTATTCAATCGTTTATTATTTGTTTTAATATTACACTATTTATTGTTTACACATATGCACCCACAGTACACATCTCACAAAGGAGGTGAGAGAGGTTAAGAAACATGCATTTTTATTTGCAACCAGTTAACCATTACATTAAAAACTCTTTGGTATATTATGATGTATTCTGTAAGCCTGGTGCATGTTTCATTAATGTATAAAATGCTTTGAAAATTTCAATTGACTGTTCGTTATAATAAATCTTAAACTATCGAGTTTACAATGAACTTATGCTTGTTGACTCACTATACCCTTTTTCAAAGACCCACATTGCGACAAAATAAAATAATGAGTTTTAAAGGCAGGTATATATATATAAGAGAAAAAATGTATATTCATGAGGGATGGATATCCATGTTGCGACCCAAAATAGGATCCTCGGTTAGTTTCTTATAATCCTTTTCTATATATATATATGAGAAAAAATGTATATTCATGAGGGATGAATATCCATGTTGCGACCCAAAATAGGATCTCGGTCAGTTTCTTATAATCCTTTTCTTTCACTGTTCAAGATCCAAAATGCCATAATCAAAATCTGCCATGGCAATTTTTACTCTATACGAAAGAGAATATTCTAATTATATAGAGCTAAGACTAAAAACAAACCTACTAAATGTCATCAATAGAAAAAAGACGAGAGGCTCCATTAAAGTCAAAAATCCATGGTCTTAGATTCCTCTCCATCTACGAATTCGTAAATACCAAATGTTCCTTTCTAGAGCATCAAAGCTTCCTTGGAAAGGTTGTCTGCCTTGGAGTTTAATTCCCTGTAAATATGTTGAAAGGAGAGCCAATAGAAAAGACTTATTTGATACTTCAAATCTCCGAGTAAGGGTCCCAGGCTCATGTTTTTCACTGTCACCTTATTGCATGCCGAACCAATCACCAGCTTAGAATCACCAAAAATCTATATTTTTTTTACTCTTTTTCTTGGGCAATGAACAACATAGTTTTAAGAGCAATGAAATCTGCTTTTCTATTTGAGCCAACCGTGCTTTAAGCCATTAAGCCATTTTCCCACGTGAGAAGTTTGTTGTTGAGGGCTAACCACAAGGTTATTTTTCTCTTCAATGGTGCATAAAGTTTCCATAAAGCTCCCCATCAACAACAAGTGTTTCTAGAGAAGCTAGCCTCTGCAACTGCGTTGTATCCCATTTTTTTAGTGAACTCACCAGAGCTTGCATTTTTTGACCAACATATGGAATCCACTTATTTTTCATTCAAGAGAATGTAATTGGAAGTAAGGCAACCAATGAAGCGAGACCATTCATTTACCAACGAGCCAGTCAATCCTAAAACAATATTATCTTTCCAACCCATACTTCCTCTCATTTGCAGGATTTGTGGTTGAGCATTTCCTAGATCGAAAATATTGGCATCATGAAGAGCATTTATGAGAGGATCAAAGAGTATATAGTCTTCTCCATCTCCCATCCACGAGTATGAACCAATTCTGACCTTCCATATCCTAGAAATTTGAAATCCTAGAAATTTGAAATCCACTTCCATATCTTTTCATGGAAAAGGGAGGGCCTCTTTTAAGTGTTGGAGAGATACTTCTTGAATGCGAAAGGGAATTAGAAAATATTTTTGAAAGTTTACCTCCATTCCTGTGGCACGACAAAAAGAACCCAATATATTCTTTAAAGTATAGAAATTACGTGAAGAACCCTGAACAAAACATAATACATCGTCCACAAACAAGAGGTGTGTTAAAGATTCAGAATCTAACACCTTTACCCCAATAAGATTACGACTTTTCCTTGATTCAATGATCAATCTTCTTAAGGCCTCGACGATTAGAAGGAAAAATAAAGGAGACAAGGGGCACCCTTGGAAAAGACCTCTTGTCGTCCGGAAAAAACTAGAGGGGGAACCATTAATGAGTACAATGAAAGAGATTGAGGTTACTGTTGTCATAGGGGCAGACCCAGGGTTCAGCTCCAAGAGCGCACCAGCAAGCCCTAACTACTGGCCCTTTCGAAAACACCTGCGAGGAAGATGTAGTCTCACCCAAAGTAGCTATAGGGGGTTGCAGGACACAGGTGTCTACAACCAGAGGAAATGGAAAATGGATTCAAAGAAACTACACACAGTAACCTAGTATTCTTTATCTTCCTTAGGCCTACTGCGCAAGTTATATCTTAGATCTAACACAATATCACAATAACAATGTATCAAATGACAAAGAACCCAACATCAATCACACATAACACGAGATATACATGGTTCAACCTCTCTCTAGGGATATGTCCACAGAACTGTGCCTTATAATATATTAAGATGAAAACATACAATTCGTATATGCGCTCTTAGCCAACATATCTTCTCTCTTTCTCTCTGTCTTCCCTCCTTGCGCACCCATCTTCAGGGTTGATCTTCGCACCCAGTTGAAGATCTTACAATACAGAAGACCCTCACACACAACACTTCTCTCTCATAGTAGTACTCACTCAATCACACAATAACAATGAACTCTCAACCAACTTAGCACCAACCCATCCCAGGTCCTTTAGACCTTTATTTATACATTACAATAGCTCTCGGGCATCCTTAGGTTGAAACCTAAGTGTCAAAACCCTAAATACCAAAACCCTAGGTGTCTAAAACCCTAGATCAAATTGACCTGCATTTTCAAGGCTTCGCCAACCTATTGTTCCTTCCTTCTCGTGCGGTGCTCCAAAGCATCCAACGGTGGATTTTTTCGCTTGCTAAGTTGTCCACGATCTATCTTCCTTGCTGATATGTCCATCCTTGATCTCCTCGTCCAATGACTTTCTTTCTCTTACTTCGCACCATCTTTTTTGCTCTTCTGCTCACTTCAACCCAGTATGAGTCACTGTGTCTTCCACGTAGTTCACATTCTGTCTTTTCTGCCTTAATCTTCGCTTACTTCCATACCCAAGGGCCAACAGGCCCCCAACACTCACCTGTGACTCGTCCCAAGTCACTTCAGATCTGATCCTTCTTATTTTCTTCGACTTTAGGTTGCACGAAGCAGCCTGTGCTTTCTGCTCTATCCCTCCCCCACTATGTACAGACTGTCTTTTCTGTGTCTGGTACCCAGTTTCAACTACACTTGGTACCTAGATGCTTTTCCTTATGCTGTTAATGAGAGTTGCGAGGCAACTGGTTATCATAATACAATTTCAACCGGCTCCCATTCACCAAACCTTCCTTCCATTCTCCATTCAAAGTCTTCAACTGTGCAACTCCTCCTCCTGTAACATAAGCAACCTCATATGGCCCAAGACAATGTGTTCTGAACTTTCTTGGATGCTTCATGAATTTTATTTCGTATACCAAAACCAAATTGCCTTGCTTAAATGCCTTCTTCTTGATGTTTCTGTCATGGTAGGCCTTTTCTCTTTCCTTCTATACCTACTGATGGAATCCTGCAATAAATCGGTCTTCTTCTAGTTCATCCAACTGCATGAGCCTCTCTTAAACAACGCTAGTGTCATCCATATTTGTAAAGGTTGCGATTCTTAATCTTGGGACCAAATATTCCATCGGGACAACTACTTCGAGACCATAAACCAAATTAAAGGGGGTCTGCATTGTTATCTTTTTGCAAGTGGTTCTATAGGCCCATAGTATTGCTGGTACTCTTAAATCCCAGTCATCCCTGTTCACACTGCAAATCTTCATCAATGTTGTCTCCAAAATTTTGTTGAATGCTTCAACTGTGCCATTTGCTTGCGGATGGTAGGGTGTGCTCTTCTGATGATGGACTGCAAATTCTCCAGTCAAGGCTTCAACAATCTTACTGATGAAATGTGTGCCTTGATCGCTCATAAGGATCTCCGGGCATCCAAACCTGGTTATGATGTCATCAAATATGAATCATGCAGCTGTAGTTGCACTATAGTCCTTAACTTCTCTTGCTTTGACCCATCTGGTCAAGTACTCTATCACAGTTATTATGTATCTGGCTCCTATGCACTTCCCTAGTGGGTTTATAGGTCCCATGAAGTCAATGGATCGTTTCTCAAATGCTTGTAGGGTCAACTGTGGTGCTAAAGGCATTTCATCTCTTCTGGATGGGTTTCCAACTCTTTGACATACATCACAGGCTCTGTAACAGTCCTTAGCATCTATGTGTAGGGTAGGCCACCAAAGTCCATCTCTAAGAACCTTCTGCATTGTTGCTTTCCTGCGTAGTGTCCTCTTGCGATGCCTTCATGAGCTTCTGTGAGGATCAATGGTAGCTCTGTTTCCATAACACACCTCCTCAATATCTCATCAGGCCCCATCTTGTATAGATGTCCAACTATAAGTGAAAGTTTTGCAGCGCACACTACCAACTGCTTGTTCTGGGTGATTGTATATTCACTAGGTGCCATTCCTGTTGACATGAACTGGACACGAAGTGATCATCAATATTTCTAATGGCTAGTAAATATGCATCTGACAGTGTATCATCCAAAATAGTAGGCTCTTCTCCATGTTCCAACCTCGACAAGTGGTCATGACCTTTTTTCATTCTTCCTGGCTTAACCACAATCTCAAAATCATATTCCTGAAATAACAGAAGCCATCTGCATATTCCCCCCCCCAACAGCTTTGGTGACTAAGTATTTCGATACGGGTGATCAAACACTGGCTTGTTGACTAAGTATTTCAGCACGGAGTGATCAATAAACATTTTAAAGTGTCCTCCCAATAAGTAGTGGCAAAACTTCTGCAATGCATACACCATGGCTAACCCTTCTCTCTCAATGGTGGTGTAATTAATTTCAGCTGTTGATAGCTTCCTGCTAGCAAAGGCTAATGGGTGGTCAATGTCTCTAGTTCCCAGTTGTGCTAACAAAACTCCCAATGCAATAGAATATGCATCGACATGTACATGAAATTCCTTGCTCCAATCTGGGAAAACCAGAATAGGCACAGTAACCATTTTCTGTTTCAGTGTGTTGAAGCTCTGTTGGCATTCTTCTGTCCAATTAAACTGACAGTCTTTCTTCAAAATCTTCTCCATGGGTGTTGTGATCTGTACATAGCCTTTAATGAACTTCCTGTAATATCCAATGTGTCCCAGTGTAGTGCGCAACTATTTGACTGAAGTAGGAGGGGGAAGATAAACTATAATGACAATCTTAGATGGGTCTACCAACCGTCCTTGCTTACACACAATATGACCTAACAACACTCCAAATGGTGAAAAGAATATGCACTTCTTCAGGTTCAAGGAAATATAACACTGCCTGAAGTTATCCAACATTAGTCTTAAACATTCAATATGATTTTGTAATAAGCTAAAAACAGTCCAATCATCAAAATATGCTTCTAGGAATTTATGTAAAAAATCCTTGAATGCTTCGACCACCACCCTGGAAAAGATGGTTGGGGCATTCTTCAATCCAAATGACATCACTGTATACTGGTAGGATCCCCATTCTGTTGCAAATGTGGTCTTATGGCAATCTTCCTTGGCAATCCGGATCTGATGGTATCCTGAAAATCCATCTGTAAAAGAATATACCTCATGTCCTCCTACATTATCTAACACTTCGTCAATAAATGGTGTAGGGAATGGGTCATGCAAACATACATCATTCAACTTTCAGAGATCTACGCAGATCCTGATTTCTCCTATCTTCTTGTCTTGTACCACCATAGGGCTAATCCACTCTGACTCTTCAACAGGTTCTATGATTCCTGCTTCCAACATTCTGTCAAGTTCAATCTTCACTTTCTCCTTTTATTTAGGGTTCAATATGTAGGGTCTATGTTTGACTGGCCTTGCATCTAGTTTCAAAGGGACACTCATCTCTCCCATGAGTCCTTTAATGCCCTTCATGTCAGTGAACTTGGTTGGAAACAAGTCCTGATATTCATGCAGTAACTCTGTGATCTTGTCAATAGTGGCAACATCCCAGTAATCTCCAACATTTGCAAGCTTCGGTGTTTACTCTGTTCCAATATTAACTTTCTTGACCTTGATCAACTGTCCAATGAAAGGTAGTTCAACTCCTAGTCCTTCTATGTCTCTTTTTCCTTATATTTCGATGATGTTCACCTTCCTAGGATCATCGTCTTCATCAACATTGAAATTGTAACAGCCTTGCAATTTCTGGAGAGGCGCATTCCATTCGTCCTCTTCTTGTTCCAAAGGGAGGCTAGGTGCCTCCTCATATACTTTATGTCTTACAATCTGTAATGATTGATCTACTATAGGATATTGGATTTCAAATAAAAAGGTAGTTACAAAGTTCTGAGTCATACCTTCCCAATTTGCAGTGATGAGGCACAATTCTGCTTGTTGGTACCAATTGATAGGGGTTGTGTCCAATGTGTTGATGAATTTGTGCACCCACTGCTCTTGAGGAATGCTTCTCCAGGATTCCTTGCAACTTTGCACATGGTCCTTCGGACATATTCGACCTATGTACCTAACTTCGTATCCTTCTGCTTGCTTGGAAAACCATCTTTCTGGGGTTGCTTTCAGGGCCTCATCCATTTCCAACAATCTTTGTTTTATTGGTACAATTTCTTCAAATTCCAACAAGAAAGAGTCTAAATGATTTAGACCATCTAAGGTGAGAAAGTTACTTACTGTTGTGCCGATCCAACAAACCTCTCTGGTTAATATAACACATCTCCTTGTAGATACTACGTACATTTTGTTCTTCCAGTTCTCCAGTGCTTCTTCTGAATATGATGAACATGCATCGCCACTTCGCCAACTTAGGTTCCCATCTGCCGTAGGATTAATGTAATCATGTTGTTTGGATGTTAATTTGTATATGTTTTTCAGTTCATATGCGCAGTCTTCTTCCCTGATGGGTTCTGTGTGTCTCTGACCTTCATCGGGATCCAAAGGTGCAATGACCCCAAGGCCATCTCCTTCAAATGTCATTCTTCTTTTATTTAAATCAACCACAGTGGAATTATTGAAAGCCCAATCAATTCCTAACAATGCAGGGTAAGGACAACTATCATCAGCTATCTCAATCACCTCGAAGTATGAAAACATATTTACGTCGTCGATGTCCACTGGGACATGTTCCAATCTTCCAAAGGGGCTTACATCGTGCTGATTAGCCATCCTAAGCCTGATAGGGGAGTAGGTCAACTTAGGTTTTCCCATCAGTGCCCAGGTCTGCTTCGTCATGACATTGGCCTCCAACCCTAAGTCAAGGACTACATAATCTATATCATACTCTCCAATTTGAGCATTCAGGTGTAGTTCCTTATTTGTCCTTCTCTTTTTAGAGACTTGGTGTACTTCTCTATTCAACAAGGGATCTATCTTTCCTAATTTGTATTGTCTGATTAAATTTTGTATCTCTTGTACATTGCTTTCATCCTGACTCAACTTAATACAAGTATATAAGAATTCCATGAGCTTGCTTACCTCTTTTCCTTCTCTTGGTAGAGTAGACTGGTCGAATGCTAGAGGCATTCCACATTCTCTTACTTCTGTTCATTTTGTCAATGAAGAACCTTGGTCTCTCTCAAATTCTTTTCTTGCCTCCTCAAATATTTGTTTTTCTTTCTTTGCATAAAAAAGTTGTGTCTTCTATGCAGCTTTCCTGACCCCTTATTCTTCTATAGTCTTTCCTTGGGTCACTTTGTCTTCTCCTGTAATAGGGCCTCCTCTAGTGATAAAAATGACTCTAGAGTCCTCTCCGCGAGGTTCAATGTATATCAGTTGCACTTGCGGGTTCTGCTGAGGTCCTCGTCTCTCCTCAAGTTTGGCTAGCAACACAGGACAATATTCGATAACATGTTCAAATGAGCTACAATAATTGCAAGTGGTACAAGGGTTCTGACAGTCCCTTGCTAAGTGTCATGGCTACATGCAGTTATAAAAAATGATTTTTCCTCGGCCTCGACCCATACCTCCTCCTCTTCCTCTTCCTCTAAATCCACCGTGAGTGTTGAAGTTTCCTCTTCCTATGGAATTATACTGCGCAGTGCTTCCTTCTTGCTATACTTCACCTTGAATTTTGTATATATCCCTCGACCTTTCATGCATGAGTTCGTAAGCCCTACAATCCCTATCATCGTGTCCTACCGACTCACAAAACGTGAAATAAATATTTGTGGGTGTCTGGACATATTTTTGCAGATAGTAACATTCACCAGGGAAATGTCGATTTCTACATACCTCGCACCAGGGTAGGGTAACTTGCTTCAAAGGGCTCGGAGCTCCAGATGCCAAGTATTCATGAAATAAGGGACCATGTTCCTTGTCATGGACTTCTAGTTTGCATTTGATACATCAAATGTATTCTCTTTTATCTTTTCCCTTGTCTTTCTTCTTATCTTTGACTTGTAGAGATAAGCTAGTAAAATGACTCAAGATTTGACTCATACTTGAGCTAGATTCTCCCATAGGGGTTGATTCTAACTTCATGGCGATCTCCAGCGCCTCAGCCTGCGAATAAATCTTTTGCTGCATCAGAGGAACTCTGATGTGTGGTAAGAGGGAAACAATGAGCCATTCCTTGTTCTGCTCATCTGGGATCTGGAAACTCAAATGGCCTCAAGGTCTTAAATATCTGATCAAACTCCCACACAGGTTCAACTATTCTCTTCTTGATTTCTTTTAGTTCTATAATGCACTGCGACTCTGACTTAGGTTTCTTTAATTCAACAATTAGCGCAATCTTAATGACATTCAATGGTTTCGGTGCATCTCCTTGGACAAATTTTATGTACCATCTCAATGCGCGATCTCTCAGGGTAGTACTAAACTGAGCTCATTTAACAACTTTGTCAGTGATATTTTTAATACTCCACACAGCTTCACATATAAACCAATGTTGATCAGGATCTTCAGATCCATCTCCTCTAAAGGTGGGTAGCCTCATCTCATCTTCCATAGATCTTCCTAGGTTTCCTGACTGAATATGTGGTGGACTTCTAGTGACAGTGCTCAGAGCGCTCTAGTGACTCTGATTACTCTTTTTTCTCAATGTTGTTGAAACAACAAGAGGAATAATAATACCTACTTCAATAGTCAGCATGGTTTCTGAAGTTTCTGGATCTTCCCGACAAGGTTCTTCATCTTTCCCTTCCTCTTCCCTAGCAGATTCTGAATGCTCTTCGTCTGTCAAATCTGCCTCTTCTTCACTGTAGAAACCCTCATCCCCATAGTTCTTCTTAAACAGGTTCTCAAGAGGGAGTTCTCTGAACACTCTCCCACTTCACGTATGTCCAGCCTCTGTGTCACTTTCACTGTTCGAGTTCTTGAACATTATCCTTATCCAATCCGACCAACTACTATATCTTCAAGATGTTCTTCTCATGCAATAGAATCTTGATCTTCAACTTCAAAAAGTGTAGAAATTTTCCTCTGGGTCCCTTAAAGAAATACCTCTCGGCTTGGCTATATGAATCTACTCCGTCAACAAAAAACTCGGTGATATACCCTCCAATGGTACTATCGAACCAGTGATCTACTGCTCTTGACATGACATTATCAACTCTCTTGACCTTCTTGATCAGCGTTGACGCCCAAATCACAGGGGTTCTAGATCTTATGTCAAATTGGGTGTCTTCTAACCTAGCTAGCCACTCGTATAACTCCTGATGAATTCCTCCAAAGAAAATCTCGTGTATATAAGTAAAGATATATATTCCCAACCAATCCTCTATAATAAGATTAGGGTTCTTGTTATGGGCTTCAATGAAGTCCTTTTCTTAATCCTCTATCCACTTTTGAATATCTGTCTTCGATGGAAACCACCTTGACATTCCCTTAAGAAGATTTGTTGGCACAGGGGCAGACCCATGGTTCATCTCCAAGAGCGCACCAAAAAGCCCTAACTACTGGCCCTTTCGGCAACACCTGTGAGGTAGATGCAGTCTCACCCAAAGTAGCGATAGGGGGTTGCAGGACACATGACGCCTCACCTTAAAGTAAGGACAGGGGTTGTAGACATGTGTGTCTACAACTAGAGGAAATGCAAATGATTCAAAGCAACCAGCCACAAGAATCCCAGCATTCTTTATCTTCCTTAGGGCTCATCAGTATTGCTATATCTTAGATCTAACACAATATCACAATAGAAACATATTTAAATGACAAAGAACCCAACATAAATCACACATAACATGAGATATATGGGGTTCACACTCTAGCTATGTCCACATAATTGTGCTTTATAATATACTAAGATGAAAGAATACAATTTTATTCCCAAGGCCTTACCCAATGTGTCTTCTTCCTTTTATCTTCCTCCCTGCGGCACCTAGCTGGAGGGTTGATCTTCGCACCTAGCTGAAGATATTACAATACATAATTCCCTCACACACATCACTTCTCTCTCACAATAGTACTCACTCAATCACACAATAACAATGAACTCTCAACCAACTTAGCACCAACCCATCCCAGGTTCTTTAGACCTTTATTTATACATTACAATATCTCTCGGACATCCTTAGTTGAAACCTAAATGTCAAAACCCTAGATACCAAAACCCTAGGTGTCTAAAACCCTAGATCAACTTGACCCGCGTTTTCAGGGGTTCGCCAACCTTTCTGTCCTTCCTTCTCACGCGGTACTCCAAATCATCCAACGAAGGCTTTTTCCTCTTGCTGATTTTTCCACGATCCATATTCCTTGCTGATCTGTCCATTCTCAATCTCCTCGTCCAATGAATTTCTTTCTCTTACTTCACACCATCTTTTCTTCTCTTCTACTCATTTTGACCTAGTATCAGTCATTATGTCTTCTGCGCAGTTTGCATTCTGTCTTTTCTGCCTTAATCTTCTCTTACTTCCATACCCAAGGGCCAACAGTTACACATCCCATAATCCAATTGACAGTGTGCATGGACATATTGAGTAATATCAGCCCCAGAAAGGTCCAATTAACCATGATCAAGGATTTGGAGAGATATATCTTCATGATAATTGTCGAATGCTTTAGGTATTTAATCGAATGGATGGCCTCTTGTGCTAGTGAGAAAACATTGTGGATTTGTCTTTCATGCAGGAAGCCAAATTGTTCCTCCTAAATAATACCGCTCAGAATTGGCTTAAGCCTCAGGGCAATAATCTTGGCCACCGATTTATAAATAACATTGTAGCAAGCGATTCACCTATAATCGTCGAATGTGAGACCATCCTGCATTTTAGGGATAAGTGTTAGAAATGTTGAGTTAAGAGAACCCAAGATCTTTCCTAATGATTATGACTCCCGCACCACCTTTAAAAAGTCCTCCTTCAGAAGATCATAAAAACCAAGGAAGAATTCAATCGATAGCTCATTTGGACCCGAGATTTTCCATTTTTGCATGGAGGCAAGGGCACCTAATATTTCCGCTTCTGGGATCTCCTCCTCCAACACTTTATTCATATCTTTAGTAAAAGTAGGTAGAAATATGGATATTACGTCCATAATCTCCTGAATTGGGAAACCTTTCTTTTCCTTATAAAGGTTTTGATAGAAATATACCCCCTCTTCTACGATTCCCTTGAATGATTGTACCTTGTCACTTGATTCCTTTTGGATTTCTCAATATTGTTCAGATTCTTCCTATAATTGGCATAATGGTGGAAATATTTTGTATTATTATCACCTTCCTTTAACCAAAGAGTGCAACTCTTTAATCTCCATGAGGCTTTCTCATTTTCCAGAAGAGTGTGACGACGGGTCTCAAGATCACAAAGTTGAGATAGATCAATGTCTGCATGAGAGATATAGTCACCACCTATAATAATGTTTTCAATATTCTCCTCAATATCCTTTAAGGAAGATTGCAATTTTTCCTTGTACTTTTTTTCCCAACCTTTCATTACATATTTGATGCGAGATATATTTTATGCAAGCTAATGCATGTAAGAGGAGGGTGAACCGACTGAGTGGGGTGTGCACACATTCTTAATGAGATGTTTGAATTTTTATTCATGCATCCATATACTATTAAATTTCATGGGAGAAGGAGGCTCTCACCTCCCATGGCCATCTGAAAAATGATAGGGAGGTGATCAGAGAGATCTCTAGTAGAAACCAAAGACTTGAAAAGGAAGGGACAAGAGAGAAAGTATTCATACACCAGAAAGAAATCCAACATTTTGTTGATAGTCACTTCCCCTGGTGATATAGTTTCTCTACGTGGGATCGATCTTTATAGGATTCAAGTCCACCAACTTTAAACTTTCAAAAGAAAATTTGAAAAAATTGCATAGGTTATCTGGACATGCATAGGTACCCCAAATTTCCCATGAGGACAAATTCATATTAAAATCCCGTCCTACGAGGGTAAAAGGACTACAAAAAACCTTCGATTCTGACAAATTGTTCCAATAAGAAACATGGTTGACACAAGGAACATAAATATTTACAATAATAATACATATGCCAATGATTTTATCCTCCAAGTGCATTAATATGGCCAAGTTGAGAGTTGATTTTGATAGAGAATTGAAAGTTGGACTCCATCCTGTAATAAATCCTCTGGATTATCCTTCTACATCCATAGTGCAGAAATACCACGACTTCAGCCAAGGTTCAAAAAAGGATCTAGCTCTTGCACAATCAACCATATTTTCTTGAATTAATATCACGTTGGGGCTATGGCCCAAGATGAACCATTTGAGAGATAATTTTTTTTGGGTGCCACCAATCTCTCTCTCATTAAAATAAAGGAACTTCATGGGGGAACCCTCTTGAGGGATTTTCCTTCTCCAAGGGCCCTCACTATGATGGATTTCTTTCCTTTTTTGATATACAATACTTCCTTTTGTTGAGCCTCCAATAGGTAGGACTTATGTCCCACAAAATTTTGAGGAGGGGCATCCAAGGATGAACCTATCGTAGAAAAAAATTCCTTGTTTATTCCCCTCGATATAAGAGCATACCCCATGCCAAAAAATAGGCTTCCCCTGCTCATTCTAAGGGGGAGGAACATCTAGGGGATTTTTGGGCAACGAGGACCGAGGGAAAATGGAGGGTTGAGAAGGGGAAACTTTGACGGTGAACACGGAAGGGGAATCCCGAGGAAGAAAAACCTTGGGGGGGGGGGACATATAACATCAAAAAGGATGGGAGAAACAAGTGGGAGAGGGGTTCCCTATAGAGTTTTGAGGTACTATAAGGTTGCCAACATAGGTCTATCTTTGACCTACTATTGGGCACTAAAATAAATGGGTTTCAAGTTGTTTTGTCTCACTGTTATAGGACATTTATCTTGCTATCCAAAACAACCAACTCAAGACTATTTCTACATGACTTTTACTATCCTAGTTCTAGCAACAATCAAATTTTTCCTAGTTAGTGTTTGAAGGCTGCTAACGGGTATGATATTCTGCCCCTATGAATATGCCTTTAATATTGTGATTTGATGCCCTTTTGAGGCTCTCTTGCATGGGTTAAAATATGGTTTAGGATGCCATAAAAGTTAACACATGCATACAAATCAAAACATCAAATACCCTCTAATATATTTAACAACTAACATAACTGAAAGTACTAAGAAAACCATGAAAAATGTGTTAGAAAAATAGGACCATGGAGCAATAAAATAAAACAAACGCAGAAACAAAACACAAAAGACACACAATACAAGAGAGACACAGATTTACGTGGTTCACCCAGTGTGGGCTACGTCCACCAGAGAAATTTCCAGGTCCTTCCTTTATTATTATCCAGCAAATGAAGGGATACAACCTACAACA